>PVJI01010350.1:12278-60912 GCA_004026765.1 Micronycteris hirsuta | reverse complement strand
CCCCGTTACTCTTCCCTGCCCTACCTACTTCCAACATCCAGACCTCCCCAATGTGTTTTTCCACATGTCCTTTATACATGTTTCTTGACTTGAGCCTTCCCCTCTTGTCCCCCATTATCCCTCCCCCACTTCTTGTCACTGTTAGTTTGTTTTTCGTTTCCATGTCTGGTTCTATTTTGCTCATTTGTTTGTTGTGTTAATTGGGTTCCACTTATAGGTGAGATCAAATGATATTTGTCTTTCACCACCTGGCTTATTTCACTTGGCATAATGCTCTTCAGTTCCTTCCATGGTGTCATGAAGGACAGGAGTTCCTCCTTTCTTTCTGCTGCATAGTATTCCATTGTGTAATTCCTCAATCTGTAACCATTTTTATGTGCAATTTTGGAAATGTTTTTTCCTTCCTTGGGTCTCAGCTTCTGTATATGCAAACTAAAAAGAATGAATTATGTAATCTCTAATAACCCATTCAATTATGTTTTTCCTTTTTATTGAATTTATCAGGATGACACTGGTTAATGAAATTATACAGGTTCCAGGTGCACAATTCTACAACTCGTCATCTGTACACTGTGTTGTGTGTTCATCCCCCTAAGTCTCTTTCCACCACTATTTATCCCTCCCTCCCCTCCCCTACCTCCCTCCCCACTTTAACTCATTCAATTCTCAATGCTTAAGATTTTACTGTTTATTTTTTAAGATGAAATTCTGGCCTCCATGTACTTGAATTACCAGAGAACATAATATAATATGAAATGCAGCATTATTGTTCTGCATGATGTGAAACAAGACTCAATACTTGCAGAGAATTCAGATTTTGGAGGGCTCTTAAGTTAGTTAGAGAACACCAAAAAAGAAACTGGCTTCTAGTTCTATCATTTACTAGTTACCCCATCCTGGACAAAGGGAAATAAATGATTCTAAGCTTCAACTTTTCTACATTTGTTGGCAATAATGCACTCATGGGCTTCTTTTCAGATTGAATATGAAAGTAGATTGCAAACAATAAGCATTCAACATATGATACAATATGATTAATAGTGAATTTAGGGCAGATTAGAAATGGACAAGGATACTAATGTTATTGACTGATTTAACAAAGTAAATAAGTACATTAGTAATTCTAAATTCTCTTGAGAAGAGAGGGGAGTTGGGAAATTCTCAAAGAAAAAAGTTGACATATTTCAACCCCCCAAGTCTCATTGAATCTATTTTTTATGCCCCATGCTTTGGGATGAGAAAGTCTTCTTAAAGTCTTTGTTGAAAGGTTGATGTTAAAGAAGTCTCTTGGTAACCGTGGTAAGTTTTTCTGTAGGAGGTAATGAGGGGCCAAGGTTAAGATCAAGACTTGCAGCCAGACAGACTTGATATTATCTATATGTCTGCTCCTCACTAACTCTGGGTCCTTGTTTCTCATTAACTCTATGTCCAGAATACAAGGCCCAACCTACCCATGTTTCAACGTTTCTATCTTTAAAATAAGAGGGAACTTTCAAACACAAGTACATTTCAAGCATATATAATTTAAAAAATATTGAATGAGAAAATTTATATAAAATGCTTTGTACAGTGCCCTAGCATACATGAAGTAGTCAACATTAACTTTAGATTATTACGTGTAATAATAATGACTAACCTGTACACAGAACTTTATAATTTATCAAATTATTCACGTCTCTTAAGAGGATAATAGGCTTAATTTCCTTACTCCTAATCTTCTCAGAGATTGTCATATTTCTGAGAGCACAAAAATGAAAACCGAGATGAGAAAAGTGCTATTGGAACATTCAGGAAGGTATTAAAATGTTTTTAAAGTAGTATCTTTTTAAAAGTTAGAATAATTTATGAGTATCATAAAAAATTAAAAATACACATAAGTAAAAGGAGAAACATATGTTGTTCAGCATTACAATAAACTTATAAAATTATACTGTTTTGCTCTATTTACTTTTTGTATTTTATCATATGTAATTTTATACAACTATGCCTACATTTTTCTAAAAGAACATAACAGTATGGCCTCTCTACATGCTTGGAGTGTGTCTCTCTGACACTGTTAAAATTTTCTCTCTTTTTCTCTAGAACGTTGGCTGTACATATAGTAGGCAAAAGGGTCTTTGGGAGCAGGCCCATGTTTCTGCATCCTTCCTTGTAGAAGCCATTCCACACCAATCAGGGGCTTCATAAATGGTTACTGAATTAGCATGGGAACCAATGAAGGTTTGGACAGTAAAGCAAATGAATCAATGGGTGAATGACTAAATAAAGCTTTCTGAGAGATACGAAAGTGCTCTTCACAAAAGGAGCAAGTGCGTTTTACCTGGTTGTAATAATATTGCAACTATATCTTCTTATCACTTCTCTATTAATTCTCCAAAACATTTAAATGATAATCATTGCAATGACAAGCCAGAGACCAAAAAACCCATATTTGCCAGAGAGAAAACATTGGACTTTTAGAAAAACCACATTGCCTTATTTCATCTCTGGTGATACAGCCTGTTAATATTCCTTATTTTTCAGCCTAGGGGTTGGAAAAGGCAGCTGGTTAGTTCTTGCAGTACAGCAACTCTAGTGTCTGTCCTATTACCTGCATCCTTTGTGGGCACAGACTAGGATCTTTACATTCACTGTCCCTTTTGATAGCTTTGCCTCGCATAGAGGCTCCTCAGTTATTCTCACCAGCCTTCTTCAGAAGGGACTGATGCAATATATTCTAGAGCCTGTAGAGAAGAAATATTATCTGTTCCTCAAGTATATATTACTAAGGATTAACAGATAATTCTAGGGGAAAATCTAGCAACATGAGAAGAAGCTGGAGAGCAATGGACAAGTAGAGATCTTTATTTTGTGTGTGTGTGTGTGGGAGAGGGATGTGCTGAGCAATATGGTGGAAATAAATGCACTCAAAGGGGAAAATATCAGTGAATGACAGACTTGTAAGTAAATCCATTTCTTCATCTCACAATATTATATTTAACATTTACATCAACAGTGTAAGCCTGTGCAACAAACACTGTCTCTACTTGCTTACTGGGAAAACTAATGGATAATTCTGACATGTGTGAAGTGTGTTTTGTGTGTGTATTAAATAGCTTACAAATAGTTACTTTAGTAAAGAAGAAAAAAATTATGTCGTGTGGTTAAAATGAAAACGTTCTCATTCTTTTAAATAATTCATTGATTTGGGTGTCATAGGTACAGCCTCATAGAAATAACACAATTTTAACAGTCATGGTCAAATGTCATCCATTTCACAGTCAGTGATGATAATCTGCACTTAACACCTGTTTTGTATCTACTTTGTGCCATTTACTGAGCTGGCAGTGTCTTCACTCTCACAGCCATTTTTCTGAGCCAACTTATCTTCATTTTACAGCAAATAGTCAAGGTTTCAAAGGTTCAACACATTTTAGGGAATTACCTTTGTTGTTTACTTCAATGTAAGGCAGGGGTCACAGCCTACTGACTTACATCAAACTGCATCCTTACACTTAGTTTTTTCATCTGTTGAGTAAGGATGATAATAGTATTGGACTCAATGTTGATATAAAAATTAAATGTATCTGGCAGTTGATAAGCACCCCAGCAAATGTTGGCTTCTAGTCTTGAAAATGTCTCAGTAAAGACAACTCTCTTCAGGTGTTGTGGTCGAAACACTTTGGAGTAATTCAAGTCCACCAGAATATTCAATTAAATCTACCTTCATAATACATGAACAATATTTAAAAATTATGATCACCATGAGTGGTGGATCAATTAAAACTCCAAACTATTATAATAAAAAATTCAAAAGTCATATAGTTAGTTACCACCTAAATGCTTAACTTATACAATACCAAATATAAAAACTCCATATTATGTTAATTTGTTATCAAATTCAAAAACGGCCAACTTTTTTCCCTTTTGCCATGATGTTTTATCTTCATGTAGACTTAAGGAGGGAATTAACATTAAAGATGAATGCTATAAAAGTTCTCAAAGTTCAGTTAAGTTATATGAAATAATTGGCTTGTTGGCAAGATCTACTAATGATGGCGAAATACCCCTGAGGTCCAATTAGCCACAGGTAAGAAAGGTCACAGAATTTGCCTATAAGGAAATGTGGTAGCACTCTTGTAAGGCTCGGTAGAAGGGCCTTTTCTAGAGGTGCCATTTATGAGTGAACAGACACAGTAGCTGAGCTAGTTGTCGTTATGAAACTTGCATCTTTTCTTCTTTCTTGGAGAAGTAACAGCTCCCCAACATCCTGATCGTGGAGTAGGTGAGATTCCCAACTCTCCCCCTCAAAACTAAACCACGTAATTATAGAATCCCAGGTTTAAATGCATCTTAGAAATCACATAATCACCCCTGCCGCCACCAATATTGGGATTAAATCTGTTTTTCAGTATGTCAAGCATCAGGAAAGATATAATCAATTCAATATGATACATTTAGAAGTAAAAATGTTTTGAGGTCTTTTTTACCGATAGATATTTATATTAGAATCACATTATATATTCAAATTTTCATCCAAAATTTTCTCCACTGAATATTACACCTTAAGAATTTTCCTATGATATTGCACAATTTTGAAAATCATCTCTGTTAAAACTCACACATTATTCAGAGAGATGTATAATGTTTACTTATTCATGTCTTAGTGTATGGACATTCCATGCCATTTCTAATTTTCCACAGTTTTTAATAATTGTGTTGAACATATTTGTACCTAATGATTTTTCTCTTATTAAAATTTGTCTTTTGAGTTTAGTCGTACAAAGAATATTGTAGGGTTAAAGAATAAAGACAAAGTAATTTTTATTATTTCATAGCTATTTCTAAACCATTTTTATTGTATCTTATTTTCACTATGTACACTATACTTTTTTCTGCTCTGTTGGGAGAGTCCACTTCTGTATAAATAAGGGAATTCAATGGAATTGCTGCACTTTGTTTTCATATAAGATTTTCATTTTGGGTAATTAAAAAAATCTGGCTCTTTTTCCCAAACTATTCATTTACCTTTAGAAGGAAAATAAATATATATATTTTTCAGAATATATTTTATTATATTTATCTTTTCTCCTCTTTCTTTTGGAAAATTTATGCCCCCACATTTCCTCCTTCTATTAGTGATGTTACATCTTCCTGCAACCAGGGATGATGGACGGAGGATGTGCTGGGAGGGTGGGAGAAGAAGGCACGAGAATGTCTATGGCAGAAACTTACAGGAGTGGGGAGAATCATTCATACCAAGGATGCATGAGCTGCTGTTGTCAGGTAATAAAATGTCGGGGAGGGGTTACAAAAGGCATTTAACAAGGACACTTTTTATGACTTTATGTGGACAAACATACATTAATATATACATGGTAATTTTCCAATAAATATTTGTTGAATGAGTGAATGTGTATTAGGTACTTAAAGTAAGTACTCAATATATGTGACTGTATTTATATGTATGATACTTTATCTGTCTTGTCTAGCAGACAACTTCTGTTCTCTACATTAAGTTTCTATGTTTTTAAAACTTTGAAAAGAAGGGCTTTCTTTGCTTGATAGGTCCTCATGTATTGAGCACCTAGCCAAAGGTTGTTTTTCATCCCAGTCTACAGAAGCTATAAATTTACTGTTGTGACTATGTTAAAATTGTGTTAGAACAGTTTTAAAGTATAAAAATTAATTAACAATCACTGCAATTATCTTGAAGGTAAAATGACCTAGTAATACACATACTCCTTCCTAGAGACAATTAATATTTTCGCACTTTATAAAATGTCTCAGAAACTACTAAACTGGAATGCAGCTTTCTTTCAAAAGCTTACTCATGCTACTCATAAAGTAGAGAGCAATGATAAACAGAACGGGAGATGAGAACACTTGAATTCCTAGGGTTATGGGCTCGGGGAGCAGGCCTGTACTCACACAGGGAGATGAGAGAAGGTGACAATTTACCAACCATTTATTCATCACCCAATAGGTGCCAGATGCTGCAGATATCATGCCAGGCACTATGCTAGGGCCAGCGAGGAAATACCCATGAACAGCATATGTGTGATGGAAACACCAGGGAGGGTGTATCTTCCAACCACTTTCATGTGTCTGCTTATAATGGTTGCTTATTTACCGTGTCTTTCTCCCCACAGTTAGAAGTACGGGTTCAATTATAAATTCTAGAAGAAGAAATAAGTCTTGTGTGCAGCAATTCACAGCTTACAAAATATGTCTGAGATTTTGAATTTGTACAGACACAGAGGAAGGCTTGGAAGCATGGGACACTGAAGTAACTTGGCAAAGTCACTTTGCGTTGGAACCAGAAGGAGAACCCGGATCTCCTGTATATAACCAGGTATTTTACTGTAAATGACACACCAGATGTTGCCCTATAGATATTTTTTAGGTGAGAGGTACTAGGTATCTGAAGAGATGGAGAGCATTATGGAGGAAGTGAGAAAGAATTCAAACAATTAGTGGGGTGAGGAGTGCCAAGGACATGCTCCATAATGACTATCCCATTAATGTACTGTGAAATTCAGACAACAATCCTTCATGATTAACAGGTATCATTCTTTATCTCTTTGTAGGTAATTTAGGCCTCAAGAAGGTGTCACTTCTTACATGGATCACCTCACACATCCCAACAATGTGACTGAGTTTATTCTCTTGGGACTCACACAGAATCCACAGTTGCGGAAAATACTCTTCATTGTCTTCTTGTTCATTTTCCTATTTACCGTTCTGGCCAATCTGCTCATTGCCATTACCATTTACCTCAGCCCCACTCTTTCAGCTCCCATGTACTTCTTTCTCACTTGCTTGTCCTTCATAGATGCCTTCTACAACTCTGTCACCACCCCCAAAATGATCATTGACCTCTTGTACCACAGGAGAACCATCTCTTTGGGCAGCTGCCTGACTCAGCTATTTTTGGAGCACTTCCTGGGAGGCTCAGAGATCATCGTACTTGTTGTCATGGCCTATGACCGCTATGTGGCCATCTGCAAGCCCCTTTACTATGTGATTATCATGTGACGGGGGCTCTGCCACCTCCTGGTGATGGTGGCCTGGATTGGGGGGATACTGCATGCCACTATACAGATTCTTTTCATGGTCAACTTGTCCTTCTGTGGTCCCAATGTCATTGACCATTTCATCTGTGATTTCTTCCCACTCCTGAAGCTTGCCTGCAGCGACACCTATAGGGTTGGAATGATAGTGGCAGCCAACAGTGGGGCCATGTGCTTGCTTATTTTTACCATGCTGCTCATCTCCTACATAGTCATCCTGAGCTCCCTGAAATCCCATGGCTCTGAAGGACGGCGCAAAGCCCTTTCTACCTGTAGCTCCCACTTTATCGTAGTTGTATTCTTTTTCGTGCCTTGCATATTCACCTACATGCGTCCTGTGGTCACCTACCCTGTGGACAAGTGGGTGGCTGTGTTCTTTGTAATCCTAACTCCCATGTTTAATCCTATCATTTACACAGTGAGAAACACAGAGGTGAAAAACGCCATGAGGAGTTTGTTGAAGAAGAGAGTAGCTTAAGCTGTTCAAATGCTGAGAACACAATGATGCATCTTAATAGGGAGTATTATATCTATCACAAACTGTGAAAGAAAATTAACAGATTTTGCAGAACATTGGTAAGAAAAAAGAGAGGCCCAGAAACTAACATTTATTGAGTACTTACTAATGGCTAGGCTTTTTGCTAGGTACTTGTTTTTGTTTTTAATGTTCTATTGCTTTTATTATTTATTTATTTTTAAAAAAATTTTAATACTTTTTGTTGTTCAATTACAGTTATTTGCGACGTCTTCGCTCCCCTCCTCCCTTCCCTTCCACCCCCTCCTCCTCCCCTAGCCTCCCTCCTCTCCCTTAGTTCTGTCCATGTGTCCTCTATAGTGGTTCCTGAAAACCCTTCTCCCCATTGTCCCCTCCCCCCTCCCCCCTGGCTATTGTTAGACTGTTCTTAATTTCAATGTCTCTGGTTATGTTTTGCTTGCTTTCTGCTTTTGTTGATTATGATCCAGTTAAAGGTGAGATCATATGGTATTTGTCCCTCACTGCCTGGCTTACTTCACTTAGCATAATACTCTCCAGTTCCATCCATGCTGTTGCAAAGGGTATAAGCTCCTCTCTCTCTCTGCTTCATAGAATTCTATTGTGTAAATGTACCACAGTTCCAGATCCACTCATTCGCTGATGGGCACTGGTTGCTTCCAGCACTTGGCTATTGTAAATTGTGCTGCTATGAACATTGGAGTGCATAGGTTCTTTTGGATTCATTTTTCAGGGCTCTTAGGTTATAATCCCAGCAGTGGAATTGCTGGGTCAAAAGGCAGCTCTATTTTTAGTTTTCTTAGGAAGTTCCATACTGTTTTCCACAGTGCCTGTACCAGTCTGCATTCCTACCAACAGTGCAGTAGGGTTCCCTTTTCTCCACATCCCCTCCAACAGTTATCTGTTGCTTTGTGTATGATGGCCATTCTGACTGGTGTTAGGTGGTATCTCATTGTGGTTATAATTTGCATCTCTCTGATGACTAGTGATGTTGAATATCTTTTCATATGTCTCTGGACCCTCGGTATGTCCTTTTTGGAGAAGTGTCTGTTTAAGTCTTTTGCCCATTTTTTAATTGTTTTTTTTTTTTTTTTGTCTTCTTGGAGTGGAGTTATGTGTGTTCTTTATACATTTTGGAGATCAAATCCTTGTCTGAGGTATCATTGTCAAATATGTTTTCCCATATGGTTGGTTCTCTTTTGAATTTTTTTTTAAGATTTCATTCATTTATTTTCAGAGAGAGGAGAAGGGGGGGAGAAAGAGCAATGTATGGTTGCCTCTCACATGGTCCTCACTGGGGACCTGGCCCGCAACCCAGGCATATGCCCCAACTGGGAATTGAACCGGGATCCTCTGGTTCCCAGCCCGAGCTCAATCCACTGAGTCACACCAGCCAGGGCTCTCTTTTGATTTTAATACTTTTTTTTTTTATCCCTGCAGAAGGTTTTTGTTTTGATGAGGTCCCTTTTGTTTATTCTTTCCATCTCTTGCTCTAGGGGACATATCATTGAAGATGTTGCTGTGTGGAATGTCTGAGATTTTTATACTGATGTTTTCCTCTAGAACTTTTATGGTGTCAAGACATATATTTAAGTCTTTTATCCACCTTGAATTTATTTTTGTGTATGGTGTAAGTTGGTGTTCGAGTTTCATTTTCTTGCATGTATCCGTCCAGATTTCCCACCATTTGTTGAAGAGGGTATTTTTTTTCCATTTTATACTTCTGCCCCTGCTGCCGAAGATTGATTGCCTGTAGAGACTTGGGTTTATTTCCAGGCCCTCTATTCTGTTCCATTGGCTCATCTGTCTGTCTTTATGCCAGTGCCAGGCTGTTTTGATTACAGTGGTCTTTTAATACAGTTTGATCAGGTATTGTGATCCTTCCCACTTTGCTCTTCTTTCTCAAAATTGCAGGTGATATTTGGGGTCGTTTATGCTTCCATATAAATTTTTGAAGTGTTTGTTCTATGTCTGTAAAATATGCCATTGGTACTTTGATAGGGATTGCATTGAATTTATAAATTGCTTTGGGTAGTATGGACATTTTGATGATGTTGATTCTTCTGATCCATGAACATGGTATATGTTTCCATTTGTTTGTGTCTTCCATGATTTCTTTCTTCAGTGTTGTGTAGTTTTCTGAGTACAGGTCTTCTACCTCCTTGTTTAGGTTTATTCTTAGGTATTTAATTTTTCTTGTTGCTATATCAAATGGGATTTTTTCCCTGATTTCTGCTTCTGATGTTTCACTGTTGGGATACAAAAATGCCTTTGATTTCTGGATATTGACTTTGTAGTCTTCTTCTTTGGCAAATTCATTTATTAGGTCAAGTAGTTTTTTGACGGAATCTATAGGATTTTCTATGTACACTATCATGCCATCTGCAAACAATGACAGTTTTGTTTCCTCCTTTCCAATTTGGATGCCTTTTATTTCCTTTTCTTGTCTGATTGCTATGGCCAAAACTTCCAGAACTATGTTGAATAGAAGTGGTGATAGTGGACAACCTTGTCTCATTCTTGATCTTAGTGGGAAAGACTTTAGTTTTTGCTCATTGTGTATGATGTTGGCTATCGGTCTCTCATATATGGCCTTTTTTATATTGAGCAATGATCCCTCTATTTCCACTTTGCTAAGTGTTTTTATCATAAATTGGTGCTGTACCTTATCGAATGCTTTTTCTGCATCTATTGGCATGATCAGGTGATTTTTGTCTTTGCTTTTGTTTATGTGATGTATTATGTTTATTGTTTTGTGAATATTGTATCATACTTGCATCCTTGGCATGAATCCCACTTGGTCATGGTTTTCGATCTTTTTAATGTATTGCTGGATGTGGTTTTCCAGTATTTTGTTGAGGATTTTAGAGTCTATGTTCATCAGCGATATTGGCCTGAAATTTTCTTTCTTTGTTGTGTCTTTATCTGGTTTTGGGATTAGGATGATACTGGCTTCATAAAAAGAGTTTGGGATTCTTCCATCATTTTGGATTTTTTGGAATAGTCTGTGAAGGCTAGGGGTTAGCTCTTCCTTAAATGCTTTGTAGAATTCTCCTGTGAAACCATCTGGTCCAGGGCTTTTATGTGTGGGGAGTTTTTTGATTACTGCCTTAATTTTGTCTGCTGTTATTGGTCTATTCAGTCTTTCTGCTTCTTCTTCATTGAGTTTTAGAAGATTATATTTTCCTAGAAATTTGTCCATTTCACCTAGGTTTTCATAGTTTTTGTCATACAGTTCTTCATAGTAGTGTCTTACAATCCTTTGTATTTCAGTGGCATCAGTTGTAATATCTCCTCTTTCATTTCTGATTATGTTTATTTGGGTCCTCTCTCTTTTTTTCTTGATGAACGAGCCTACTTAAAGGCTTGTCGATTTTGTTTATCTTTTCAAAGAACCAGCTTCTGGATTCATGGATTCTTGGAATTGTGATTTTAGTCTCTATATCATTTAATTCTGCTCTGATGTTGGTTATTTCCTTCCTTCTACTTGCTCTGGGCTGTCTTTGTTGTTGTTCCTCGAGTTCTTGTAGGCATAGGGTTAGGTCGTTTGTGTGAAATGTTTCTTTTTTTATAGGTAGGCCTGTATTGCTATGAACTGCCCTCTCAGGACTGACTGCCTTCACTGTGTCCCATAAGTTTTGGGTTGTTTTGAGTTCTTTTTCATTTTTTTCGAGAAATTTTTTGATTTCTTCCCTAGTATCATTTTTGAGCCATTCGTTGTTCAATAGCATGCTATTCAATCCCCATCATTTGAGTGTTTGGGTTTTTTTTCCCTTGGGGTTGATTTCTAATTTCAGTTCTTTATGGTCAGAGGAAAGAAACACTTCATAAGATTTCAATTTTCTTGAATTTGTTGAGGCTTGTTTTGTGTCCTATCATATGGTCCATTTTTGAAAATGTTTCATGTGCATTTGAAAAGTATGTGTATTTAGCTTCTTTGGGGTGAAAGGCTCTCTATATATCTGTTAAGTCCATTCCTCTAGGGCATTGTTCAATGCCATAATATCTTGTTGATATTTTGTTTGGAAGATCTATCTATTTTTGACAGTGGGGTATTGTAATTCCCTACGATAATTGTGTTGCTGTCAATATCTTTCTTGAAGTCCTCAAAGATTTTCTTTATGTATTTGGGTGCTCTTATGTTGGGAGCATATATATTTACAATGTTTATGTCTTCTTGGTGAATTCCTCCCTTGAGTATTATGAAATGTCCTTTGGGTCTCTCTTTATGGCCCTTTTTTTGAAGTCTATTTTGTCTGATATGAGCATTGGTACCCCGGCTCTTTTTTCCTATCCTTTTCCTTGGAAAACTTGTTTCCAGCTCTTCACTTTCAGTCTGTGTATGTCTTTTATCCTGAGGTGGGTCTCTTGTAGGCAGCATATGTCTGGGTTGTGCTTTCTTATCCATTCAGCTATTCTGTCTTTTGAGTGCAGCATTTAATCCATCTACGTTTAAGGTTATTATTGATAGGTACTTATTCATTGCTATTTTTTGTACCTGTGTTCCTCTCTCTCTCTCTTTTCCTTCAAGCAGTCCATTTAGCATCTCTTGCAGAACTAGTTTTGTGGAGGTGTATTCTTTTAGACTTCTTTTGTCTGGGAAGCTCCTTATTTGGCCTACTCTCTTGATTGAGAGCCTTGCTGGGTACAGTAGCCTTGGTTGCAGGCCTCTAGTTCTCATTACTTGATATATTTCTTGCCATTCTCTTCTGGGTTGGAGCGTTTTTATGGAGAAGTCAGCTGCCAGCCTTATCAGGGCTCCTTGTAGGTTACTTCCTATTTCTCCCTTGCTGCCTTTAAGGTTCTCTCTTTGTCTTGGAATTTTGCCATTTTAATTATGATGTGTCTTGAAGTGGGCCTGTTTGGGTTCCTCTTGATTGGGATTCTCTGTGTTTCTTGGATTTGTGTGACTTTTTCTCTCATCAGATTAGGGAAGTTTTCCATCATTGCTTTTCAAACAGGTTTTCTATCCCTTGCTCTTCTTCTTCTCCTTCTGGTATCCCTGTTATACGAATATTATTACATTTCATTTTGTCCTGAATTTCCCTTAATCCTTCTTCATTCTATCTGAGCCTCTTTTCCTTTTCTTGTTCTATCTGGGTGTTTTTTTCTACCTTGACCTCTAGCTCGCTGATCCGATCCTCTGCTTCATTCAGCCTGCTTTTGATTCCTTCTATTGTATTCTTCAGTTCAGATATTGTATTCTTCTTTTCCTCTTGACCCTTGTGGATAGTTTCTATTTCCTTTTTCATGTTGATATAGTTTTCAGTGAGTTCATTTTAGTTCCCTTGTAGTTTCTGGTAATTCTCTGCGAGCTCATCGAGCTTATTGAGCTTCCTGATAACCAAAGGTTTGAACTCAATATCTGATAGTTGGCTTGCCTCTGCTTCATTTATCATTCTTTCTGGGGTTTCCTCCTTTCCTTTCATTTGTGAATTGTTTCTTTGTCTTCCCATTGTTTGTGAGACTCCTATTGCTGGTCTCTGTTTCTTAAATTGTTCTGGTCTGACTCCCTGGTTTTATGGTATGAACTTCTATGGTAGAATACCTGCGAGATTCAGTGGTGTAGTATCCTTAATCTCCTGAGCTTGCTGGTCTTGGACTGTCATTTACGTTGGCTCTCTGTATGTCTTTGGGTGTTGGTTGTTGTTGGGTCTTTCTTTGGTGGGTCCTTTCCTGTAGATAGTTAACTTAGGGTCACTCCATCCACCACGCCTTGTATTCTGTTGTGCAGGTGTGGACAGATTGTACTGAAGTTGGTTCTTCTTGTGAACAAGGTTTTGAGGCTTCTCTCTCACTCTTGTTCAGTTATTCGTTGTGAGTAATTTCTCCTCCAAGTGGTGTATTATGCGTTTGATCCTGGATTGAGTTTAGTGTGGGTTCCACTTCCTCCTTCACCTTCTTCTGTTGTTTTGTGTTGGTGGTTGCTTTGTTGTTGGATTTCCTCTCCCAGCAGGTCTACTGGTGATTACTGCTCCCACCTTGCAAGATCTCTGGAGCAGCAAAGTGAAACTTATCTCACTGTCTCTGTTTTTTGGGCTGATCCCTGTCTGGGTCTAACTTTGGTCTTTTCATTGCTCCATGTTTTATTGTCTCACCTGTGGATAAAGAAGAGTGGGGAAAAAAAGGGACAGAAGGAAGGGAAAAAGAATAATATAAGGAAAGGAAAGAAAAAGGAGGAATAAAAAAGAAAGGAGGAAATAAAGGAAGGATGAGTTAAAAGAAAAAATTAAAAAGATTTTTATAAGTTAAATAAATTAAATAAAAAATAAAAAAGTAAAAAAATAAGAAATAAAAGGAGTAGGGGACTAGGAATACTAAAGGAAAGGGAGGAAGAAGGAATTAAATAAATAAAGAAGGATAGAAAAGAAGAATTGAAAAAAAAAAAAAAACAAAAACCTTCTGCTGTCTTTAAAGGAGTCGGGACAGGCCTGTTCTTTTGGTCTTCCTGGCTGTGTCAAGCTGGGAAGATACATTCGCTTTTCTCCCTTCCTGAGATGCACTCTTGGCTGTTGTCTAACCTCCAGCCCAGTTCCTAGGTGTGCTTCTGGGTCCAGACTAGGTCTGTTGTTGTGCCTTTTTGAGGTGCTCCAGTTAGGGGCAACTCACCCACCGCCTTCTTGCTGTTTGATGTTCTAGATGCTTAGGTACTCTCAGCGCCCCTTCTGGGTAGTTTATTCCCCACACTGAGTCACGACTTTGTGAGGACTGCCACTCCACAGTAGGGTGCTTCTGCCTTTCTCCTACAGAGCGTGGTCAGTCCTGTAGGAACTGTTCCCCGGGGCTGGTGCTCAGGGGCTGGGTGGCTGGCGCTTTACCCCTGCTCTCTGAGTATGGCTCCATGTACCTGTGTTCACTGTCCCTTTTGTTCTTGGAAATGATGCTGGCAAGCCACCGGCCAGAGTTCCCAGTTGTGCACTGCCCTTGGTGTTTTCTGGACTGGGAATGGGTGGGCCATGGATCATCGGGTGCGCACAGTCCCTAATTTCCCTTGATTGGCTGCTGAAGCTGCCACTGGCCCTGGGGGAGCCGGTGGGGAACCGTTCCTGGTTCATACAGTCTCCAATTCTCTTTGATGGGAGCACAAGCCACCACCAGCCCAAGGGCCGCCATCTGTGCACTCACCCCTGTGCTTTTGGAGAGTGCCAGGTCAGCTACCCTGTGCCTCAGATCCCCAGGCGCTCACCACCCTGGGGCTGTTGGGGGCAGGGCCTCTCCAAACAGTCGCAAAGTGCCTATTTTTTCCTATTTTTCTTTTTGAAAAATTCTTCCTATTTACTCCCGCCAGTCCGAACAAGCACCTGGTCTCACACACACCCCAACCTGGCTCTCTCCCAAGAATCTTGCAGCAGACCGGGCAGCTGCCGGATCGGGTTCTACAGCCCGCCCTGCTCCCCATGCTGGTCCTGGGGACCTTATCGTTCCAAAGCACTCTCCCTACCGTCCGATTAATCAATTTCTCCTATAATCTTGGTCACCAATCTTTATATATGCTGGAATACCGTTGGGTGTTCACTCCACTCCTCAGAAAATCGGCTAGGTGTTTCACCAATGGGCAGGAGGAAGTGGACTCCGCTCCCACCTATCTCGCCGCCATTTCGCCCCCTCCTTTTGTTAAGTACTTTTGATAACTTTTTTAAACTTTGTTTTTATTGTTTACACGGTATTATAATTGTTCCTATTTTTCCTCCTTTGCCCACCTCCACCCAGCCCTCACCCCATCACTTTCCTCAGGTCATGATGATTGATAGATATATGCATCCTGTGTTCATAGCAGTGGTATTTACAATAGCTAAGATCAGGAAACAGCCCCAGTGCCCATCAGTAGACAAGTGGATAAAAAAGCTGTGGTACATTGACACAGTGGAATACTATTTGCTGTAAAAAGAAAGGAACTCTATCTTTTGCGACGGTATGGATGGTCCTAGAGATTAATCTGCTATTATGCTTTTGATAACTTTTCATGTACTTTTCCATGGCCTCGATGTTCGTGTGCATAGATCCAGGATATGCAGTGGAAAAAACAGTGATACATCCCCAGTGTGATGATTCTAGCAGGGGTGTCCAAACTTTTGGTGTCTCTGGGCCACACTGAGAAGAGAGTTGTCTTGGGCAACACATTAAATACACTGTGACATGTAATCACAAAAGATCTCATAATGTTTTAGGTGAATTTATGATTTTGTGTTGGGCTGCATTCATAGCTACCCTGAGCCTCACACAGCCCGTGGACCACAGGTTGGGCACCCCTGTTAGAGTAAGTTTTTCTCAAGAGTCTCATTGCTATGTTCCTAAACTCTCCATATATTTTATGTGGATAAAATTGGCTTTTCCATAGGACTCTGATATCAGGATTCTTTTATTTTTGTTTAGCTTGTGGTAAAGCAAAGAGGATAGAAATTCTTAGAATATATGAGGAACGAGATATTTGGGGAATGAGAGAATCCCTGCTGATTTTTCCTTTTTTGGCACTAAGTACCTACCGAAAGCGAAAAGAAGGACCCCCACAAAAGGAAAAAAAAAATAATTCATGAGCTATCTCTGTATTTTCCTTGGCACAAAAATAAGCCATAAAATTTGAAATTACTCAAATTACTCTTAATTCGGCCTTATTTTCTTAAATTCTTTATGGTTCACAGTTTTGTTTGGTATATAAAGGAAGTTTTATATTTTCTTTTTCCTTTCAAAGACTTGAGGAGCTATTTGAAGCAACAAAGGTGAACATCCTTTTATCTAATCTCAACAAAAGTGCGTATGCTGATGTTCCAAAGCTGTTGCTCTGGAGGTGTGATACATATCTTTACATATAATAAATGCTTCATTATCAACCAGACATATTTAGGTGAGTTAGGTGACTTATCCATGTACTAAGTTGGCAGTTTCAATATTCCTATCCTCATTTTGCAGAGAAGCAAACTGAGGCCAAGGGAGGTTTGCTCATTAATTGCCTCAGTTCATACAGCTAAGAGTTTCAGCTACAAAACTTGAATTGAGGTCTTCCAAAACTCATTTTTACCATCTTTCAACAAAATGTACTTGCCTGTTTATGTCTATTGATAATATTATCAGCAGTCTTACTGATTGACTTTATCCTTCAAGAAAGATTATGTCACAGTTTTTGTAGACTTATCTCACATGTAGCTATATATTTCAGCAACAATGCCCCTCTGTGTACATGGGAATTACCAGGCCACTCTACATTACTGCATAACAGTTTATAAAGCCAAGCTTCTCACTATGACATTCTGCCTCATGTTACTTTTTATGAATAAACCTTTCTTACACTCACTGGTCATCTGGAGGTATCTCCTCTATAATTTGACCGTACAGTAATGTCAGAGCATTATTCATCGGTTCTTTGAGAGTAGCTGTGTATTCTACTTTATGCATGGCTGTTAAATTTGTAAGAAATAAAAGTTTTTCCATTTTTAGTTTTCTGAGGAAATTCCATACTGTTTTCCACAGTGGGTGCACCAGTCTGCATTCCCACCAACAGTGCTGTAGGGTTCCCTTTTCTCCACATCCTCTCTAAAAGTTATGTTACTTTGTTCATGATGGCCTTTCTGACTGGTGTGAGCTGGTGTCTCATTGTGGTTTTAATTTGCATCTCTCTGATGACAAGTGATGTTGAACTGTTACAGGCAACCTCTGTGCTGCTGAACCACAGAAACACCTCCCGCCTGCAAAAGGTGGGGGCGAATGACATGCAACCTCCGGGTTTTATCTCTGAATGTTCTTGTACTCTGTAACCTTCATCCCAAGCCTCTGTGCTCTGTTCTTTGTCTCCCAAATAAGGTAGCTAACCTAACTTCCGCTCCTGGCTCCTGTAATCCACTTTTGCCACGAAGTTTCCCACCCCTGCCTGTACGTATATAACAGACTACCTCTCCTTTGTTGGGGGCTAAGAATTTGGAGTTGGAATCTCTCCTCTGAGCCCGTGCGTAATAAAGGGTCGTACCCCGCCACTCTCTTTGTGCTGGTGTGAGATAATTTCCGGTAACATTTGGTTCCCTGACCGGGAACCACTCACGGGAGCAGGCCGTCTTGGGCCTCCGGTGAAGATGCGTTGAAACGGCCGGCTGGGACCCTGTCTTGGAGTGGAGGCTTGCACCCCCGGTGATTCTGGGCTACTCCTTGAGGAGGGGGAGGCCGAGCTGGGTCCCAGGCAGTTCTAAGACCCAGGCAAGAGGGAGAGTGACAGGCTATGAACATCTGAAGGCGCCCACCTGGTAAGTGCCCATGGGACCAGAACCCGAATTGGAACTGGGGGTTTGATCAGCCGTTAACCCAGTCACTCAGTAGTTCTGGGCCAAATACGTTTGACTCAGAACACCCGGCCCTAATTCGGGGGGGGGCAGTATTGTGTGAGTGTAAATGTGTCTGTGTTCCTCTGTTTGTCTGTGCCGTAAGGGAGAAAGCATGGGAGGCTCCCAGAGGCTGCACTGTCGTCAAGAAACTTCAAAATGATGTGATTGTTTAAAATGTTCAGTGTGGAACTGTGTAATTAAGAATCTGTTCAGACAGCATATTGTAAGAGTTGCAACTCTCAGGACCAAGTTAAATGAGACTCCTACTCAAAAAGTTCTTTTGTTATAAGACAGCACGGTGAGTGCCTAACCCAAAGATAAACAGATAAACATTGTAACTTTAATGTCCATCCTCCAGAGAACTCAAAATGCTTTACAAATAACTTTTAGGTGTTGAAAGCTCCAGTCCTCTAGTAAAATCTGCAGGGGGGAGTCTGGAGTCTACAGGGGAAAAATAAAAGCAGCAAATAACTGGGGTAGGAGCCGCAGGGGCGCGCAGGGGGTGCCGCTCCTGCAGGCCGGGCTCTGGACTGTGACGCCCGCGGGGACATGCCCTGGTAGCCAGCCCAGATGCTGGCTGCGTGGCGGGCGCTGGGGAGTTCTCCTCGGTGGCTGCAGCTGAGGACAGGGGGGCTGAGTGCCCGGGCAGCGGGCGGAGGCGTGCCTCGGGGTTAGAGAGCACCCGCCCTGTTGCACTGGGGAAGGGGGGGTGCACTTCGGAGCAGGACCCGGGGGGGATGATGGGCTCCCAGAGCGTGACCGGCTGCCCTTTTTCCCTCCGGGCAGCGCGCTTGCTGATAAGGCTCATGATTGCTAGCCACCCTCCTGGGGTTCTGAGCTTCCAGGGTCCTTTGGGCAGGCCACTGGGCGGGGTGAGCCAAGCCTGCCTGAGTGTTCATCTTAGATAAGGGACCATGCGAGAGTTCCGCCATCTTGGAACTGGGCAAAGTGCAAAGTAAAAGCAGTTATGTAGACAAAAGAAGCTGAATATAGCTAAATAGCAGACAGAAAATGAATAAGAAAGAAGTTCTTTGTATGTTGTGGTTTTTGCTCATCTGCTCAGTGTGCTAAAATTAACTGTGGTAAATCAGTCCTGCTGTCCTTGCTTCGGCCCGGGAAACCAGCCAAGGCTGGACCTCCCTGTTACACCTTATCTGGGGAGAGACGACAGAAGAGCTATAGAAACCGCTGTCTGTGTCTCAATTTGGTTTTTGTTTTTTGCTTCAGTAAACTTGCTTGCGAGCCAGTCATGAAGCACTTGCATGAGGCTGCACTCTGTGGAAGAAACCTACTAACCACCCATGTCAAACTGTAGCTTGCAGGTCCTGAAATTTCTAGAACTATAGGAAATTAAATTGCTGAATATATTGTGTGCTAGAAGAACAACCCCAAAACAGAACCCCTCGAAAGGAAAAAGCAATAGGAAGGACGGTGCCCACTTGAGGACTGGCAAATTAACTTTACTCAGATGCCAAGTGTCAGAGAGTAGAAATATTTATTAACCTTTATAGACACCTTTTAAGGATGGATAGAATCCTATCCCACTAGAACAAAGAAAGCTTCAGAGGCAGTGAAACCTTTACTGAAGGAAAGAATCCCTCACTTTGGCCTCCCTGATGGCATCCAGAGTAATAACAGACCTGTTTTTATTTGAGAAATTGCACAGGAGGTTAGTAAATTTTGGGAATCAAGTGAAGATTCCACATGGCATGGAGACCTCAGGCCTCTGGGGAGGTAAAGAAGAGGAATCACAGCTTAAAGAAAATTAGAGCCAAACTGTGTCAAGAAACTCATCTTCATTAAGATCAAGCTTTGTCTATTGGTAGCTCCTCGAAGTGGGATTCAGTTGAGTCCCTATGAAATTGTGTACAGGTGGCCATGTCAGGTCACAATTAGGGTAGGAGATATATATAAAAGAGAAGAAAACAAAAACTAAAGGTAAAGAAAATGTACAACATTTGAGTCAGACTTTAGCTGTAATAAATAATATTGCTTGTATTGGAGATTTCTCTCCCACAGGTTTTCTGCATTTCTTTGGGCCTACAGACTAGATGCTACTCAAGAATGGGGTGGCAGCATCTCCAGAAAGCCAACTAGGAGGAAAGAAGACTGGACGTTGGGACATACTGCTCCCCACCCCACCGTGGTGGAGCTGGTGAAGATGCCACCTTGGACTCATCACACCAGAGTAAAGAAAGCACCAGAGGAAGATCTAAAAGTCTTCTTTAGAAAACAATGACTTATTTTCTGTTCTGTACCTCTTGTTTAATCTCTTGTCATGGACAGCTTATTCCCTTCAAATACAATGGAAATATTGGATATATTTTGCAAAACAGGTTTTGAATATTTCTTACTTTTGTCTTACAGGAGGAAAGGAACCTCAATCACTTGTTTTCTGGTTTTATGGGAATGTGGTTTCAATCTGCTTTGGTTTCTGATTAGAAATCCTCTGCACCTTCAGATCTAGTAAAGGCACCTGAAGACCTAGTGTAGGTCGTATGAACCAGTTGGGGTGAATGCCTTTGCCGCTCGGGACCCAGGAAGGGTCATTTGGGGCTGATGAGTGTTTCAGCCTAAGGCAAAGGGGCATGTCTCTGCCAAGAGACCGGGCCTGAGAGAGCATGTCTCTGCTGGTGCAAGAGAATGCCTCTACCTGTGTACTGTTCTTACAGAAATCTGTCTGTGTTTTGGATCTTGCTCTGAATCTGCTTTGAAAAGAAAATTGAGGATTCCAGAAAAGGTTAAAACTTCATACTCTGTAGAAAAGCGAACAAAGGAAAATGTCAGATATGTAGACAGAAGGTTTATTAATATTACAAGAGGTCTGTAAAAGTTGTAAAAGTATAAGACATAAAGATGCAATCTTAGTAAATATCAGAAGGGAAAAGTGTTTCCTTTGCACTCAGTAATTTTATCCCTACCTGATCCCTCAGAATTTGGCATTCTGAGGGAGTGAATGAGGACATAAAGTTGCTTTGCATAAATCCATAAGACCAGTCATTAATAGCAGTTTTATTAACCAAGACTTTGACTGGTATGTCACACCTGAAGGAGGAATGTCTGGGTTCCAGTCATAACCAGAAAGCCCTGAGGGACTGGGATTGACTTGCAAAACTAGCAAAAGTCCACGAGAAGAAGCCTTGCACTTCAGTTGGTTGTGCGATTCCTGCTAGTCTTTCCAGGGAAGGAACGAAGGTTGCTTTCCTGAAAGATGACTGAAAAGGAACCTGTAGACACAATGGAAGCCTCAAAGATTTGAGTGAAGCAACTGGTACAGGTGAAGCCAAGTGGCAGATGTGTGACTCTGCTTGTGTGCCCTGAGTGGTGGACTGAGAAGTCAATCTAAAGGCTCCCTCTGTGAGTTCCAGCAAAGCGGATTTATAGATCACGGGTGATCTAAGCTGTTCTTGGTTCTTGATGTGTTTATGCAAATAAATAGTCAAAATTAAAAGCTGGGCTCAAAGTAGTCTCTTTAATAACAAATGGGTGTGATCTTAAGGAGAAAGTTGTAGTTCAAGGAAAATCAAAACGCTCAGTATTAGACATAAGAATGGCTCAGCCAACTGTCTTGAAGGTACGTTTTTCATTTGAAAGTTAAAATTTGGGTTTGTAATATCACCAAAGATGTTCAATTTACAGGCACAAAGGACCTGTCAAATTGCCACTGATAAATGTCAGTGCAGCAAGGATCTTGCAACTGAAAGTCTTCCCAAAAGGCAGTCTCACAGGCACAGAGACTGGTTTAGGGATTGTTGTATAAATTAACCTGTGTGTTCTTTTGTTGTCATAGGGCTCACTTAAGGAGCCCACCTTCACAGCCCCCTGAGACTCAACAGTTTGGGGTTCCCTGGACTAAGTGATTAAGTTGGCAAAGAGTTCGGGCTGTCCATAGATGTTGCTTTAGAGCTGATTTTCCCTTTTCTGTCTTAATAGCTTGAACAGAAAGGGCCCAGATATCTAGAAGGAAGGATATATTTCCCTCTGCCTGAGTTAAAATATAGTAAGCCACAAGGGCTTTGAATAGGTGTAGCATGTCATGTACATCTTCTTCCAGATAAGCCATTCTTTACCTGAGTCCCTGTCTCTGACATGTAGTAGTTATGATTTAACTGTGCTTCCAACTCTCTTGCCAAATCTATCATCTCCAGAATACGACAAGGATGCCAGCCATCCAGTAATGCCAGCCTTTGGACACCGAGCCTGCAACTTCCCGGTGACAGCTGCCTGACCTGGATTCTGTAAGGTCCTTCCCTTTCAGGAAGGACTCCCCTTGCACTGCACCTGCCATTCAGGAAACCCCTGACCCTTGGGTAGGTAGGACGACATCCATGTCCAGCAGGAAGCAGTTACAAGAAGATGAGACCTTCGTCCATTGTCCTTTATAGGATCATAAAGGGGTTTAATCTAGAAGGAAGAATCATAACGGGGTGCAGCCAAGGGGGGAAGCAAACAAGGATTTGCAGTAGGGTCTAGAACTCAAGGTATCCAGAAAATATTAGAAATATATATATAGAGTGTCCTCGCCCCACAAGTCTGAACTGAGAGGGCAATAGGACACCGAGAAGGGCCATTCAGGGCTGTTTTATATAGCAGCAGTAGCTCTGCAGCTAACCTCTAGCATAGTCATTTGAAATATCTATACAACCTTTGACTACTATAGCAGTAGCCATGCTTTGAAAAGGGAGGTAGAAGTGACTGGGTCACAGGATATGACTAGGAAGAAAAGGACAATTGCTTTTTGGGAAGATGGGGATCCCTGAGGTTTTGGGACTCCCTTTGCCACGAAGCTTAAGAAGCTGGGAGACAAGATGTGGCAGCGATGCAGAGCTCTCTCTTAGTGGTCTGGAGGAATGCAGGAGAGATGCTGAGGGAAGCTCTCTTAGACCACAAGGCTTTGGAGGAGTAGGGACCCCTCAGCCTGAGAGACAGAGGCAGGACCACGTAGCTTTGAGTATCTTCCTTTGCCACACGGCCTAGGAAGCAGGAGAGACTTTGCCGGAAGAAAAGGGGTAAAAGGACTCTTGCTGGTGAGCCATAAAAGGTGCCACATAGTTTTAGATTGACTAGAGATTGCAGTAGCGACACAGCAGATAGTGTCAGAACTGTAGATCTGCCTGCATCACAGGCTTCTACTTCTCCTATGGTACCTTAAACTAGGCAAAGGGGAGAACTTGTCTTTTCCTCCAGGAAAAATACTGTTTCTATATTAATAAGAGTACTGTTGGCCCGGTGAGGGCTTGGGGAAAAAAAAAAAAAAAACATCAGTAAGCTGAAAGACATTCACCAAAGACTAGGGAGCATCAGCTCCCCCACTGAAGACCACTCCTAGTGGCAACTGGTGCCCAACCCCTACACGCTACTAAGCCAACTGCCCCCGACTGCCTCGCATTTTACCTGTCTGGTCTTAAAGGACACTTTCTTTTGTATACCTCTGGACCCTATAAGTCAGCCAATATTTGCATTTGAATGGGGAACTCCCCCCCCCCACACACACACACACTGGCACCAAGACCCAATTGACTGGGTTTGAGAACTCCTCCACTATATTCAGTGAAGTATTAGCCAGGACCTGAAACCATTCTCAGAGCAGCATCCCGGCCTTGTTTTACTCCAGTATGTGGATGATTGCTGTTGGCAGGGCCAGAAAACCATGAGTGCCAGGAAGGGACGCAGACCCTGCTCCGGCTCCTGGCATCCAGAGGCTACTGGGTGTTCAAAAAGAAAGTTCGGTACCTGGGTTTCTGAATAAGCCAGGGACAGAGGACATTGGGAACTGAAAGGAGGGCTGTGATCAATCAACAATCCAGCCCAATGACTAGAAGACAGGACACTTGGAAGGTCGCAGAGTAGCATCTCGAGATGGATACTACTGTGCCTATGGATTGCCACGAGGACAGCCCTAGAGCAGCCTTATGCCACCACTGACTACGGTTCCACTTCGGCAACCTTTCGCTGTATCCCAGACCCGGATCCCAGCACCCTTTTTCTCTCCAAGGTGTTCCCTTGTTCCAGGACCTGTCCACCAGACTGCGGGAGTGCTATGGACCACCCGGTTCCTCCAATCAGACACTGCCATCCTCCGGATCATCACCAGTCCACCGGGAACTTTCTTTCAGTGCAACGAGACTCTCTACTGGAACCTGCCTGCTGCGCACGGTAGTGCAACAAATAGAAGCTGCAGTGACCCGAAAGGTTACTGCTAAGATCCTTTCTCTCCAGAGACACCACTACCGGAGATTGCAGCCAACTCAGTAGGAGGTTGAATATGCGGACTATGACAGTGATGCTAGAACAGACACCAGTGCTGTTTAGCATCAAAGGGGGGAATGTTACAGGCAACCTCTGTGCTGCTGAACCACAGAAACACCTCCTGCCTGCAAAAGGTGGGGGCGAATGACATACAACCTCCGGGTTTTATCTCTGAATGTTCTTGTACTCTGTAACCTTCATCCCAAGGCCTCTGTGCTCTGTTCTTTGTCTTCCAAATAAGGTAGCTAACCTAACTTCCGCTCCTGGCTCCTGTAATCCACTTTTGCCACGTAGTTTCCCACCCCTGCCTGTACGTATATAACAGACTACCTCTCCTTTGTTGGGGGCTAAGAATTTGGAGTTGGAATCTCTCCTCTGAGCCCGCACGTAATAAAGGCTTGTACCCTGCCACTCTCTTTGTGCTGGTGTGAGATAATTTCCGGTAACAGAACATCTTTTCATATGTCTCTGGGCCCTCTGTATGTCCTCTTTCAAGAATTGACCCAGCCATTCCACTATTGGGATTATACCCTAAGAGCCCTGAAACTCCAATTCAAAAGAACCTATGCATTCCAATGTTCACAGCAGCACAATTCATAATAGCCAAGTGCTTGAAACAACCTAAGTGTCCGTCTGCAAATGAGTGGATCGAGAAACTATGGTACATTTACACAATGGAATTCTATGCAGCAGAGAGGCAAAAGGAGCTTATACCCTTTGCGAAAACATGGATAGACCTGGAGAGAATTATGCTACGTGAAGTAAGCCAGGCGGTGAGGGACAAATACCATATGATCTCACCTTTAACTGGAGCATAATCAACAAAGGAAAAAAGCAAGCAAAACATAACCAGAGACATTGAAATTAAGAACAATCTAAAAATAGCCAGAGGGAGGGGGGAGGGGACAATGGGGAAAGAGGTTTTCAGGAACCACTATAGAGGACACAGGGACAGAACCAAGAGGGAGGAGGGATGCAGGGAAGGGAGGTGGGATTGGAGGAGAGGGGGAGGGGAGGGGAGAGGATGTGGACAAGAGTAATTGAAAAACAATAAAGTAATTATTTAAAAAAAAAGAAATAAAAGCTTTTCCTATGAAGTCTAGGTCTGGAAGAGAATATAATTGACCCTTAATCTATTAAAAATGGTCAAGTTTGCAGTAGCTGGTGAAAAAGAGTTCTACAGAATCTACACTAAATGATATGTTTAGGCGATGAGAATAAGCCAGGGGTAAGGATAAGAGGAGCACTATGTAAATGTTCTTTCCACTCCAAGACAAAGAGGAGGGTTTGAAGAGGGAAACTATGGAAACTTTGAAGATTGTGTCTTATGGGCCATACCAAGTACTCATGGAGGAGTGAGGAGATTGATGAGGCACAAGTTACAAATGGTCAACAGCAAACTTGGAAGGTGCAGAACTGAAAGAGGAAATGTAAGGTGGACTCACCTTCTCAGTGGATGGAGTGCTGCTGCTTTGTGAATAGTTTTAAGGAATGTTAAGATGTCCCTTTGCACTCACCATCAAGATTTTCTCATGAGGATCAACTTCCATCTGATAATTTTTGATACTTAAGACAGACAGTGTGTAAGGAAGCAATTATGTTTACTCCTAAAAATTAGTAAGATAAATATTGTTTGGACCTATTGTATAAGAGTACTTTAGTTTAATTTGGACTTTGAATTCAATGAAAATATTAAGTGAAGGGAGTGAGCTACTATTGTTTAAGGCCAACTATGAAACATTTTGTTCTTTATATATTTTAACTCTGAATGTAGAAACAAGTTTTATTGGATCTTTACTCCATTTTTTACATAAAAAATGAGACTCAGTCCAGCTAAGCAGTAAAGTAAAGTCTTTTAGACTCTGCCTCCTCTCGTCTTCCCACTTCACAATATGCTTTAGTAGGGTGACGTGAAAATATTCAAAGAGAGAACTGGTCACTAGTCACATTTTGAAGATTGTCCTTAAGGCTTCCTCCTCTTATTTTTTCTGCCATGTTCTTCTTTTAACCTTTTTAGCTTCCTTGATTTTCAATTTACAAACCCTGACAGTGACTCAGAGGCAATTCTAAAGGTTCATGATCTCTCAGGGAAATCTCTTTAAATTCCAATTGCAAATCAAGGAAGAAACTTTTGCTTCTTTACTGATTGTTTTCCCTGAGACAAGGTTGATGACAGTACCTGAAGCAGTGGGGAACACTCTCTAGTTTGTCTCCCAGAGATGTTCTTCCTCTCTCTTAGATGTAAAAGTAAGAGTTGGGAAAGACCTTCACATTTTTTTTCCAGCCACTGAGTGGACTTTTATTTATAGACAATACAGATTGCCATTACCAGCATTTTGAAGGAACTCACACATGGTGAGATGTATAATTCACACTTTTTCCTTTTTCGAGAAAATCCGAAGTTGTGATGCTCTCCTTAAAAGTGTGGGTGTCATGGTCCAGGCTCTGAGGTTTAATGCAATGTGTGAGTCTATCATTTAACTGTGCACACTTGGACTCATTATATAACGTTTCTGGCTCTCAGAATCTTTATAGTTTTTATTGTTCCCATCTGGTGTTTTAGATTAAAAAGTGGAATTTTCAGAGGCTGTATAAAGAATACTATTGTAGGTGTATGATCATTTAACTGCTGGTAACCATTCAAAATTATTGATATAATATTGCACTAATATTCCCATAATAAATCCCCAGCGAAGGCGCACAGCAGTTTATTAAGTGTAGGAAAGAGTGTCTCACTCAAGTCACAGAGCAGAATCTTCTCATTTTAAATATGTTCACTTAATTGTCCCTAAGTGCATTTGATTTCATCAGAATTGTTGAGGAATAGTTACCTGGTTGAACTTAAAATGCTTCAGTGCTAGTTGTTGGGGCTTGGCCTCTCTGTTAAAATGAACTAAATCACTAGTGCAATAGAAGGAAAAGAAGATTCAGGCATCCATCAAGAAACAGAGAAAGGTTATTTTTTTTCAAATTCCAGAAACGATAAGGGTGTACAAATTGAGACATTTAGGGACATCAGCAGAGGATTATGGAGAGGAGACAAAGGGATCTGAAATCTGAAGAGAGCATTTCCCAGATAGTCAAGACAGAACATGATTAGGTAGATAGAGAATAAGTGTCTTACTGCCAAAGTAAGAATACACTGGATTTAAGGAAGTTAACTAGGAGAGTAGTTTGAATGGGGTTTTAATCTATTCTTTTAACTTTTAATAATTATATTTACTTAGAAGAATACATGCAAATGCGACTGGCATGCACATATAGGTCTGTATAAATGCATCTAAAATTCAGTGCTTGAAATATGATTACAAAGTAAGACTTATGACAACCTTACTACTAATTTTTCATATGGTTTTGAATATGATGTACTTTGAAGTTGAAACAGGAATTTCTATTATTTTTGAAACAACCGATGCTAGCATCAGTTTGCTGCCAAAATGGCTGAGAAAGAAATAGTGGGCACGGGAGAGTGGGGAAGCCAAATTCCAAAGGCCACAGCCTCACGAGGGGGCTTAAAGCCCACAGTCCATGGCCGGGAGGGACCCTGCACAATCTGGTGCAGCTCCAGTATATTAAAATACATGGCTATGAAGAAAGGAAAGACCTTAGAATCTTCTAGGAAAAATATGAACAAAATCAGCTCTGCTTCCTCTAGGAGTATATGAAGTTCAGATTGATTTCAAAGTGAGTATAGAGATTGGGAAAGGCCGGGCCAATGATATAGCTATTTATGGAAGATTTATGTCAGTTTACAATTTTTAGTATAAGATTCTATGTTATGTGACCATGTTAGTTCCACTTATGCAAATGAATTATCCTGGAGATAATTAAATTATACTCAAAACACATCTCTTTTGTTTTTAACTGTTTAGATAAAGGAAAATATGGTGTTGTGGGTTTTAAACTTGAGTCTTTTTGGTTTGCGGGACGACATTCAACCCACTGAGCTGCACCAGTCAGGGCTGAAGCTTGATACTTAATGTTAACTCTACATACTGAACGTAAGTCTACCATCTGTTCTCTTCTAGATTTTAAAATTATAGCAAAATGTCTGTGCAAAGAAGCAGATTTATTACAACTTTTGATTTTCTCATTTAACATATTATAAACATGCCTGACCATGTATATACTTGTGTTATTTAGAATTCACAGCATCTTAAATTGCAGTGCTCTGATTTCATAAACATCTTCCTATTATTGAACTTTTTACAAAATTCTAAATATTTACTGCTATGAAATACATGCATCATCTTCATTTCACCTTTAGAAAAACTTTTAGGATTGGGTTCTGAAAAAAGGAGTAGAAACAGGTTTACAATCCTGGAAATCCTTGTTAAAATATTTCTGAAAGGATTACATGAAAGCAAGTAGTTTGATTGCAATTTTAGAATTAATATAATTTTCCCCCTTTTTATTGAATTGATTGGGGTGACACTGGTTAACAAAATCATACAATTTTCACGTGCACGATTCAACAGCACATCATCTGTACACTGTATTGTGTGTTCAGCACCCCAAGTCTAGTTTCTGTCTGCTGCCATTTATTCCCCCACACCCTCCACCATGCCCCGCTGCGCCGCCATCTCCCTGACAATCTCCACACTATTTTCTGTGGCCATGAGTGTTCTGTCTTTTCTTTTTCTTTTTTGCTCAGTCCCCTCACTTCCCCCACCCAGCAGCCCTCAGCCCCAATAGCTGTCAGCCTGTGCTCTCTACCTATGAGTCTGTCTCTATTTTTTTGTTGTTTATTCATTTTGTTCATTAGATTCCACATATGAGTGGGTTCATATGGTACTTGACTTCCTCTGACTGGCTTCTTCCCTCAGAATAATGCTCTTCAGGTCCATCCATACTGTCGCAAAGGGGAAGCTTTTCTTCTTTTTTACAGCCCAGTAGTAATCTGTTGTGTAAATGTACCTTCAGTGAGGGTGAGGATGTGGAGAAAAGGGAACCCTGGGTCACTGTTGGTGGGAATGCAGATTGGTGAAACCACTGTGGAAAACACTATGGAGTTACCTCAAAAAATTAATAATGGAATTGCCTTATGATCCAGTGATTCTACTTCTGGGAATTTATCTGAAAAAACCCAGAACACAAATCTGAAAGAATATATGCCCACCATGTTCATTGCTGATAAGGTGATAACTGCTGGATCACACATTGGTATCCTTTACTTTTTAACAAACGGTCATTGACTGATCCAATGCCCTTATAGGGTTTGCTGTATACTCTTGATTTCTTGGTGACAATTTATAGCTGAATATGGTGTTCACAGTGCTGCTCTGTTTAAGAATGTCTAGTACCTTGGGAATGTAATGGAAATGGTTATTTTAAAGTAAACACAAAGATGTATATTACTGTAAACAATCGTATTTTTATTGTAAACTGTTTTTGTTAGCTCTGAATAGTTTTCACAAAAATCAGAGTATATTTAATTCTCACAGTAGGCCTCATTATTATTTTATGTACCAATTTGAGAAACAGATTATATGTATATGTACACACACTTGACAAATAAATATGTACAGGTGAGGACAGACATTCTTGGAAACTGATGTCTACCTATGGAAAGTACTCTATAGTTGGAGCAATTATCTGAACGATTCATGGGTAAGGTGGCTTTCTTGCTACATGAGAGAATAGTGACTGAAGTTAGTGAGGGCACTTATCATAAGCAAGTTTTATGTTTTGCCATTTTGACACTCAGCATAATCCTGTGGGATGAGCATGTAGGTTAAACACAAACATGCTTAGTTTACAATAAACTCATATAAATAGCAAGTTGTACAGTATCAGATTGGGCCACAAAGTATAAATAATTAGTAAACATTTAAAAAAACCTCAAGACTAGCTACACTCAACATACTGTTTCAATTCCTCACCTGTGTGGTTGTTGCCAATTTGTATCTGTAGTCATTGGACTCTTACTCTCTGAACCTACATCACTTGCTCTGTGTCTTCCATCAAGGGGCCTCCTTCAAGCATGAGCAAAGGGATCAGAAGACTTAGATTTCCACAGGTGGGTGAAGGCAGGAGAAGGGCCAGCTCTTCTTTTTTCTCTCTTGATCCATTAGGAATACTTAAGTGTTGGATCCAGGATTCTGTGTTTAAATTCCGGACACAGCATGTTATGTGACATTTTCTCTTTAAGCATGGATTGTCTGCCAGGAAAATAAGGATAGTAATCCGTAACATGGACTGTTTCGTAGGACTCTTTCTTAGACATCTGCTTTCTTTACATTATTTGACCTGGTCATGCTGACAGTACCCTTTAGTAGGTATTACTATTTTTTATAAACAACTCTTCTTATTTTAAATGATGAATGAAGAAAGAACCCAACTCAGCATGTGCATATTTGTTACGTGTTAGTATAGCACTAGGCACTTTTCCATAGAATTTTCTTTTTTATAGAAAATGAATTAATTCATCTTTTTTCCTTTTGTTTTTTCTTGTAAATTTATTAGAGTGACATTGGTTAATAAAATTATACAGACATCAAGTGTATAATTATAAAATACATCACCTGTACATTGTATCATGTGTTCACCATCAAAGGCAAGCCTGGTTCTATCACCATTTATTTTCCCTATAATCTCTTCTACAAACCCCCCTGCGCCCACTTCTCCTTCCCTCTGGTAGTCACCATAATATTGTCTGTGTCCATGAGTTGTCTTTCTTAATCCTTTCACCTCTTCACCCAGTCCCCTAATCCACCTCCCCTCCAATAGCTGTCAGGCTGTTTTCTGTATTCATCTTAAAGGCTCAATTCAGTTCAGAGCTAAAAAAATTGGATAAGTAGTGGAGATTTTCAAATGACTCTTAAACTAGGGGCTATTTCTTCTTCTCTTTGCATTAAGGTCGTCTCCTGGTCAGTGATGGCATGGGGGTCACTCTGCTCCCATTCCATACTAATGGCAGGAGTGACCATTACATTACAAGTTCTCTGTCCTCAATGTGGATGTGTCCTCATAATCCTCCTCAACAGTTCACTGCAGGAAACCACTGCTAAGTGATCTGCTTTGGCAGTGGAGATAAAATCTATGTCTCTTCCCTACTGCATATGAAAACTTCTTCTACATGGAAGCTCTGGACAGTTTAAAATGTTGAATAATTTATCTCCTCCTGACTTCTGCCTGACTTCCCACTACAACCTTCAACAAATTTCTAATTTTCTGTTCTCATTTACAACAGAAGCATGTCATCAGCTTTTCACATGATGCACCAGCTGGTCCATGACTGTGATATGATGGTATCATAAACTGGTCCCAGATGAATTTTTCTTTTTGTCATAATTGCAGATTTTATATGCTTACTCTGGTAGGTTTTAGCTTTTCCTTGGAAATCATGCTAAACCAAAGCTTTGTAACTGAGTTTGTCCTCTTGGGCCTTTCACAGAATCCAAATGTTCAGAAAATAGTATTTGTTATATTTTTGTTCAGCTACATGGCAACTGTTGGGGGCAACTTGCTCATTGTGGTGACCATCAGCAGCAGCCCAGCACTCCGGGGCTCCCCCATGTACTTCTTCTTGGCTTTCTTGTCCTTCCTGGATGCCTGCTTCTCTGCCTCCGTTAGCCCAAAGATGATTGTGGACTCTCTCCATGAAAGGAAGACCATCTCCTTTGAAGGCTGCATGATCCAGCTCTTTGCTGAACACTTCTTTGCTGGAGCAGAAGTGATTGTCCTCACAGCCATGGCCTATGACCGCTATGTGGCCATCTGCAAGCCCTTGCATTACTCTTCTATCATGAACTGGAGGCTCTGTGGCATTCTGATGGGGGTGGCCTGGACAGGGGGCCTCCTGCATTCCACGATACAAATTCTCTTTGTTTTACAGCTTCCCTTCTGTGGCCCCAATGTCATCGATCATTTTGTGTGTGACTTGTACCCATTACTAGAGCTGGCCTGCACGGATACTCATGTCTTTGGCCTTTTGGTGGTGGCCAACAGTGGGTTTATCTGCATCTTAATCTTCTCTTTGTTGCTTGTCTCCTATGGTGTCATCTTGTTCTCTCTGAGAACCCACAGTACTGAAGGGCGGCAGAAAGCTCTCTCCACTTGTGGATCTCACATTACTGTTGTGGTTTTGTTCTTTGTCCCCTGCATATTCATGTATGCCCGACCTCCATCCACTTTCTCCTCTGACAAAATAGTGACAATATTTTACACCATCTTAACACCCTTGCTGAATCCTTTGATTTACACCATCAGGAATAAGGAAGTGAAAAATGCCATGAAGACAGTGTGGAACAGAATGATGGCAGTTTGTAATGAAAGATGAGGCTGATTTGATGGAATCTATACTCATAGTGTGTTCTAAGACATGATGGAGCTGCTGATCATATTTCCTGCAATGAAGACTTAGAGTGGTCTAGGGTCCCTAAGTGTTCCCTGGTCAGCACTCTGAAAAGCATCTCTGCTCACCAATGGGCCAATAAACCGCATACGGCATTGAGGCCAGATTGGCAGAGTTTTCTGTCTTGGGGCACCCCTCATTTGAAGAGATTAAGGAGGAGAATATGATAGGGAAGTTTTTTCTCCACACCTCGATTTTCAAGACCCTTGGGAACCCTTGCCCATGACCCATAACTGCACCTTCTTTCTGGGTTCAGGGCAGTGATATTGCAGTTGGTCATGGAGACAGAAGCTGAGTTCTGTGATGAAGTCTTGCAACAAGCTATTATCCCTAATATTTTCTTTTGCTCCCTCCATTCTCTGTGTTTCTGTATGCTACTCTCTGAGTCTTCTTTCCTTGGGTCTGCTCACTCTCCTGTCTCCTCTACTCACTTCACTCATTCTCTACTCTTGCTTCTTCTACACTCTTATTCATTTAGATATATGTTTTCTACTTTGATATTTGCTTCACCATGCAGTATACAGAACTTGATTCTGGAGTTAGAACAGAAAATTATGGTATGAATTGGTGTCTTTTTTGGAGGGCTCAGGATTTCCTTTTTCTAGAATCTACATGATCCTAGAAAATCTACACAAAATCTACATGAAATGGGTTTGAAGGTTTTTTTAAAAATATTTTTTAATTATTTATTTTTAGAGAAAGGAGAAAGCAGGGAGACAGAGTGGAAGAGAAACAGCAATGTATGGTTGCCTCTCACATGGCCCTCACTGGGGCCCTGGCCCGCCACCCAGGCATGTGCCTTGACTAGGAATTAAACCAGCGACCCTTTGCTTCCCAGCTCACGCTCAATCCACTGAGCTACACCAGCCAGGGCAGGTTTGAAGTTTTATGTGACACGGACGGTGAATGCTGGAGAGAGAGGTTCTCTAGTAGTATTCCACTCTAATTTTAACCCAAGTGTACTTGGAAAAACTTCTTTCTTCCCTTTCTTCATTATTTATTTATTTCTATGGTTGTTCAAGTACAGTTGCTTGCATTTTCCCTCCAGTACTCCCCTCACCCCAGCCATCCTGACTCCCTACCCTTGATCCTACCCCTGTTTGGTTTTGTCCATGTGTCCTTTGTATATGTTCCTGACAACCTTTCCCCCTCTTCCCCCCATTATCCCTTCCCATCTTCTCTCTGATTACTGTCAGTTTGTTCTTAATTTCAATGTCTCTGGTTATATTTTGCTTGTTTGTTTGTTTTGTTGGTTAGGTTCCCTGGTAAAAGAGTGGATAAAAAAACTATGGTACATTTACATGATGGAATAATACGGAACAGAGAGAAAGAAAGAGTCCTGCTGTTTGCTACAGCATGAATGGAACTGGAGAGCATTATGCTAAGTGAAATAAGCCAGGCAGTGAAAGAGAAATACCATATGATCTCACCTATAAATGGAAAAAAATTTTGTATCACAGGTCAAAGTTTGCACATTGAAAGGACCAGGCTAATGGACACACTTAACGTAAAGAAATGTGCAGGTCAAATGAAATAACGAAAGGGAAAATTGTTTGAATAATAATATTATACAACAAGAATAATATACAATCTAGGATTGTGTTATTCAATTAATATATATAGTTAATAACACACAGCGATCCAGGTGAATAGACGATAGAGGCATTTGTCTATGTGGGGAAAAAAGGGAGACTTAGTATCAAATATATTTGAACTGGTTTAAAATTTCAACAGTTAAAAGTAAGAATTAAAGAAGGGAAAATTACACTCTCCACTACTGTGTTGTTCTCCCCAATCATAGAGTACGAAAGTGCGGAAGTGTTAGGACACATGAGTGAGTTCAGTGATAAAACTCCCAAAAGTGTTGGTCTCATCTAATGGGTACGTCTCTTCAGGAGGTAAGTTGGTGTCTTATGTCCCCCAAACTTCTCTTTGCTTATGCAAAATAAAACAAAATAGAATGATATGACCTGGCTTTCATGGTTGTCCAATGTCTGTTCATAATTTGATCTCTTACAACTTTTTGATTAATGACAACAGTTTTTAGGGAGATCATCTCTATGTTTACCTGAAACAATGCATGTTTCTGCCTTGTGATGTTTTGCTCAATCTTCTCCCCTAACCCCACCTGTCTTCACAGCCTAAAGCTCCCTCCATTTGGTGTTTACTTTCTATTAGGAACTAGTATATTGAAATTAAGTAGGAATCAATTGATTCCTTTATGGTCATCAGAGGTGATTGAAACTGCCAACCAGAGCTTGTGATTATTATTACATCTCTAGTTTATCACACTCAACTAACACTATTTTAACTGGACTGCAATCAAACAAAGTTCTAAATAGGTGTGTAACTTCATTAGAGGTACATAGCAAATTTTATTTACTAACATTTAAATACTTTACTAGGGAAACTCAGTTTAAGCTTATTGAATATTGAGTTTCTGAGAACCTTGCTGGAAATTTTAACAAACAAAGTCGTAAGTTCACATCTTTCTCCTTTATGAACTTTCATTGACCAATCAATTCATTCTCCAGGGATATTGCTGTTTTTTGAATCAATATTCATTTGGTAATATTACTTGCAGTTGTGTGTAATTATTATGTAGTTAATTATCTTATCTAAAGGCATATTATTTTACCAACTTGATTGTAAAGAGATTGAAGACATCTTTGGTTTATTTTTTTGAATGACAATAAAAATAAATTAATAAAAAAAGGATTTTTAAAGGAATGCTTCTGTAACCTTGACTGCAGATATGTGTAGGTTCTTAGTACATATATGATGACTGATTTGAAGGTGTTATTATTTTAAAAAGATGATTTTATTTTCTTTTTACAGAGATGGGAAGGGAGTGAGAAAGACAGGGAGAGAAACATCAATGTGTGGTTGCCTCTTGCATGCCTCCTACTGGGGACCTGGCCCACAATCCAGGCATGTGCCATGACTCAGAATCGAACCAGCAACCCGTTGGTTCACAGGCTATCACTCAATCCACTGTGCCACACCAGCCAGGGCGATTCAAAGTGTTATTGTTTTATTGAAGAATCGATGATTAATTAGAAAGAAGAAAAGTATCTCAAAACTCATACTGACATAAATTCTGGGTCATTTGACATTAATATTAAAAGACATAGAAATATGAGAGAGAATAAAGATGATAACCTACAAACTGAAGCAACAGACTCAACTAGAAAGGGGAAAAGTTGGTAGATTTGTCTGTATAAGATTAAAAAAAGCTAGAGTTCAAAACAAAAATATTAAAAAACAAAAAGACAAAAGATACACATAATTCAAATAAATTAAATGTAAAAAGTAAAAAATATAGAACAATATTGCCCCAAATCAGTAATAAAAGAAATATATATCATAGTTTTAACCAAATAAATCAGACAATGCTCCAGTTTAAAATTTATCAGAAATCTATGCTATATTGTTGTAATTTTAAAAATGATGGAAAATGATCCAATTTTTTACATAAAAAAGGGATATATATGACCCTGAAAAACCTGGAATGATATGCAAGGATTAACAACTGCCTTTTGAGTGTGGTGTTGGAAAATTATGAATTTTTAAAGAGTACTTTTCTCACCCTATATCTATGTAAACTTTAATGGAGATTTTATTATAAATATATTTGTCCTATAATAAAATTATTTCTAGTAAATAACGAAACAATCAAAGTGGAAGATTCTTTGACAATACTTAATAATTATGAAAATAATCTTATTTTATTTTCTTTAACCCCCTGGAACCTTTTTTGTTTGGATGATACTTTAGTCACTAATAGAAGTTTTTAATGATCAAGCCATTTGAACTATACAGGAAATTACCCTTTGACCTTTCTCATGGTCTGAAAAGCCCTGTGTCTTTCTTTAATTAATAACTAAGGAAAAATGTATTTGCTGAAAATCAAACCACTTTGATACTCCTGGATTATTTAATTATATTCTCTCTGAATGTAGGCTAATATGCTAATTTTCCCACTTTGTAAAGCCCTTTTAACTTTCTTTCTTTCTTTCTTTATTTATTTATTTATTATTTATTTGCATTGTTGTTCAAGTTCTGTGTGTCCGTTCTTCCCCATCTACTCCACCCCATCAAAGCATCCCTACCTCCCTCCCCTGATCCCACCAAACCCTGGAAATTTGTTTTGATGACATTATTAAAAATAAGCGCCCTGGCTGGTGTAGCTCAGTGGATTGAGCGCGGACTGGGAACCAGATGATCCCAGTTCGATTCCCGGTAAGGGCACATGCCTGGGTTGCAGGCCAGGTCCCCAGTGAGGGCCATGTGAGAGGCAACCATACATTGCTGTTCCTCCCTCTCTTTCTCCCTCTCTTCTCCTCTCTCTAAAAAATAAATAAATAAAATCTCTAAAAAAATAAGCAAAAGGCTATAAATGAGAAGAGGTTTATTCAAAAGTATGTTGTTAAGGTAAAACTTTGAAAGCAATTCAAAACAAATGTTTGAACTTATTGTATGAAATTTTGATATGTTAATTTACAACAACCAACTTGTCCTTTAATCTGTCTCAGCTGTACCTCCCATGGCTGTGCCCTAGACCTGTGATTCTAATCCTTTCTAAACCTCTCAATTTCATATCCACTAATTTTCAAGTACACCTCCATCATTTCCAGCTCATTTCCTCCTCCACTCTAACTATTGTTTGACCCAATGTCAAACAATGTACAAAACATTGTCCCTGACAACTTTTCACATGACATCAGGTATGCTCCTGCTTAAGGAGCTTTGCACAGGTTGTGGTCTGTGTCTTCATTATCTGTCCTCTGGATATATTCATGGCTTACCTCCTCATATTCTTTGGTTTGTTGTTAAAATGTGTCTTCTCAATAATGAATTTTCTGACTAACTCATAGGTGTACAACTCTCACCTACTAACATGCTGTATCTCCTATTCTTCCATCTCTGCTTAATTTTTCTCCTTAGGGAGCATCATTCCTTACATGTTATAGAGTTTTGTATTCACTTTTTGTATATATGCTAGAATACAGTTTACATGAGGGTAGGGATTTGTGTCTTTTTAGAAAATATTTGCCATTAGATCCCCAATGCCTAGAAAGCATCTGGCCCATAGTGTGTGGTTAATAACTATTTACTGATAAATAATAAAAATAGGTAAATGAACTTCTGCTTCTGGGTGAGGTACAATAACTTCTGGTCATAAATGCTCTTGTTGTGAACACCTAGAAAGCCAAATACAATAGAGAAATAGCTTGTATGAGCTGCTGGAGACAACCTAAATGAAAGGCATAGGTTCAAGAGAGAAGCCCTTCAAAAAGTTGAATTGTGTGACTGCTTTTTCCTGGGAGCATTAGTTGAATCTGGGCATCGGTAGGACATGGGAATCTGGGCTTCACAGGTGGAGGGTGTTGAGTGAGGGCAGGGGCAACAGCAGGTTTTTTGAGGAAACTTGGAGAACTTCAATCATGCAGTATTTTTTCCCTCAGAACACTTCTCCAATCCTAGGGTTTGCTGTGGGTTGAACTGCATCCCCCCAAAAGATGTTGAAGTCCTAACTCCAGTGTCTGTGAATGTGACCATCATATTAAGGTAAGGTTGTCGGGGTGGCCCTAATCCAATATTACTCTTTTCTTCATAATAAGGGGAAATTTGTTACTGAGACACAAGCACACATGCCATGTGAAGATGGAGGCAGAGACAGGGGTGACATCTACAAACCGTGGAACTCCAAAGATTTCCAGCAAACTACCGGGACCTGGGGTGAGGCTTGGAACAGACTGCCCTCACATCCTCAGAAGGATCTGTATAATAAAGCCAAATGAAAAATGAAATGCGGCCATTTGTGACAATATGAATGGGCCTCAAGAATACCAGGCTAAGTGAAATAATTCAGACAGAGAAAGTTAAGAATCATATGATTTCACTCATACATGGGATATAAAACTGACAGTACCAAATAAAGAAGAAAAACAAAAACTCACAGACATAAAAAAAATGGTACAGTGATTACCGGAAGGAAAGGATTTGAGGTGGGTGAGTGCAGGGTAAAGAGGGTCAAATATATGATGTAAGAAGATTTGACTTTGGGTGGTAGACACACAATGCAGTATGTAGGTGAGGTATAATAGAAATGTACTCTTGACACCTATGTAATTTTATTAGCCAATGTCACCTCAATACATTTAATTAAGAAAATAGAAAAAAGAAAAATGGCAACTACTAGCATTATGCTAAGTAAAAACATTGGCTAATAAAAAGGAAAAATAAAGCCAAGTAATAAAGGGCAGAGTCAAAATATATGAATATGAAGAGAAGTAAAAAAAATTCAAGTCTGTTTCTATGAATAGAAGAATAAAGTTGATAAACTACTACCATGTGGAGAGAGCTACATGTGTGTATCCATTTGTCAAAACTCATTTTATACATTTAAAAATGGTGTATGCCTGGTTGGTGTAGCTCAGTGGATTGAGCTAGGGCTGGGAACCAAGCAGTCCCGGTTCGATTCCCAGTTGGGGCACATGCCTGGGTTGTGGGCCAGGTCCCCAGTGAGGGCCATATGAGAGGCAACCACACATTGCTGTTTCTCCCTCTCTTTCTCCTTTCCTTCTCTCTAAAAATAAATAAATAAAATCTTAAAAAAAACAGCTATAAAAAATGGTGTATCTTACTGTATATAAATGATACTTACTGATTTACTGATTTCACATTATTTTGGAGATTTAGAATCTTTCTTTAATCAGTAGTTTTCATTGTAATTATTATATTTTATCAATATAATTGTGATTTGCAGTAATTATTATATCTAATGATAACATTTTCTAGAATAGGAAAGTAGGAGAAAAAATATGCCTGAAGTCACAGAATCGAAAGGATGGAGCTTGAATTCAATGACATCCCAACCGTCTGAACCTTCACTTGGACTCTTAGCTTTGTCTGCCATTAGAAAAGATTTGACTTAAAATGACTTAAAAGACAGAACCTTTGGTAAATTTTAGAAGTCTATGCCTAAGTATGACTTAGAAAACATGGTTTTCCCTCAGAGCAGGGCGCCAGGTGGAGCATGTGGTAACTGAAATGGAAGGTGTCTGTTGGGGCAGACTGGGAGGGGAGGAGGGTCCTGAGCGCACACTCTGCCTGTTGACCACCTTGTTTGGGATAAATTTACCCCAATGGTTTGCTGTGATCATGTATTAAATGGGCTAAGTAGATTGCTGAGCAAATTGGTCAGGCTTGGGTGGGAAGGATGGAATCCTTGTTGCTCCTGAGGCTGGCATTTTTGAACTTTTATGAATTGCTGAAAATGTCTGATGGAGGTAAACAGAATTGTTTCATTTGGGTGCTCTGCAGGGGAATGTTTTGGGGTAGCAGAGCTAGCCTTAGAGATGTTTCTACCACAGAATAGTGGAGATTCAGTGGGGATATTTCCTTTTTACTCTAGAAAGTTCTAAGAAACTTTCTGCTGATATTCCAGACCCTTTTGGTGAGTCTCGTTCACACATTCCAGCACAGGTCGGCCATGCACAGAGTATCTCCCTTCCCCATAGATCCTGCTACAGACAGGCAAGCGGATCCCTGTATATTGTGCAGTTTACATGTTGCAAACACGTGTGAAAGTAAATAAGAGCTACAGGAGTGAGAACTAGGAGCTCTCCTTTGAATATTGCCTCTTCATTTAAAGGACAAAGGTCTTTACGCCACACTGAACTGTTTTCTTTTTCTTGCCTCCTACTCAGGACCGGGTCTCAGGAAGTTACCATCACCCAGTTCTGTCTCCTGAAAAACCTGAGGTTCCAGGACTATATTCCCCACAGTGCTGAGAGATTCTGATGCATCAGGGTTCCGCAGCTGCCACTGTCCTCTGCTTGATGCAGTGCTGACTCAGGTCTGATTCTTATTGGAAAGAGGGTACACTGAAGGAAGCAGGGGTAGAGTATCATATACCTGCAGAGTTTAGGGCCAGGAAAAAATAGATGTAGATATTGATAATATATAATCAGTGTGTATTGACACTGATGATCAATACTGTGATTCTATAATACTACAATGCTGATTGTTCTAATATTAATGATACCGACATTGACTGTACAAAACCCACCATCATTCCTGCTTCCAGCCAAAAATTGCATCCTCCTTCTTGGGATGAAGGAGTGGAGAATACAGGTTGTGGAAGAGACAGAAGTGAAATTGTCTGTGGAAACCCTAGGACTAAGTAATTATGCTCTATCACTAAAATGGCTTGTGCTCACTTTGCACCATGGGTTTTCCCTTGGCTCAGCCCTTGATTCCTCTTCCTTCTTTTTCCCACATGCACATTTTCCCCCTTTGGCTCTGATTCCTGCCATCATTCCCTGACTTCTCTGTCCCTTCATCCTCACTATTAGTTTCTGAATATACATGAAAGTGCTGATTTCTTTGCCTCATTCTGAAGTTTGCATCCATTGGGCCATCAGGATATGTACCGCACAAAGCAGTTGTTTCTCCCCTACCTATTTAAGGTTTATGGATTTGAACTGGCTCTGCCAGGTGGTTGAAGTCTGATGGTTTGCATGGCAGGGTGGGGTAGAGTGTTAGTGAATTGCCACGGAAACCCAAGGCTTAAGTTCTGATCCTGGCTCCTCTCTGACTAGTGTCTGCTAACCTAGCCCCTCAGCTCAGCCTGAAGTGCACAAAATAAGACAACATGAACTTGCCTTATGGGATACTATAAAATCCAATGAACAAAAGATATGAAAGAAAACATGAAGGAAGGTCTACAGTTAAGAATGCATGATTTCACACACACACACACACACACACACACACACACACACACACACACACACTTTAACATTAGAAGGCCATTAGCAAAGAAGTGATTGGACTGGTAAAACCAGGAAGACTTTGCAGAGGAGATGGCATTTCAACTGGGTACTCCGTGTACAGGTAGCTATGGGGAGGGAGGTAGTATCTGAGGAAGGTCATCTAACTGCTGTGAGATATGGGAAACTCGGAGACCAGATGCTCCGGGCAGTGTCAGGCTTGGCTGGAGCATGCACAAGCCGAAGCACTGAGAGGAACTAATGGAGACCCGGATGATGGGTGGGAGTGAGAGGGCTCTGACAGCCACAATGAGTATTTCAGTCACTGCATTTGAAAATCATAGCAACTATTTCTTTTATATTTAGGGTTCATTATATTTTCAAAACTTTTTCTTTTTAAAGGTGACAAAGAAGTAAAAGGAGGGAGAGAACAGGAAGAGTGAGAAGAGGGCATATCTGAAATTGTGTCTTCTCTCTGTATAGAAATACAGAGGGCTCATGTGAGGATACACTTAAAGAATTGTAGGATTGGCCGTTTGTAATTCTGACGTTTATGAAATACGTGCCTGGCTGTCTTGTATGTATGAGATAGTAATTCTCACATTAAGAACTCTGTATACATCTCACTCAAACTGTTATTTTTCTTCTAACTTGTGTGAGACATTCATTTATTGAGTATTAGATAGTGTGTGAGAGGAATTACATGCTGTGTGTTGTGGATATAAAATTAACTCTGTTTTAGGGCAGTGAAAATACTCTGAAGGTTTTTATAAGTTGGAGCCATATTATTACACATTCATCCAAACCCATAACATGAGGACCTGTAGGAAAACTGTGGATTTGGGGTAGTTATGATGTGTCACTGTAGTTTCATCATTGTAGCAGGTGCACCACTCTGGTGGGGGATGTTGATAATGGTGTGTGTGAGGTGTCACGCATGTGTGGAGGCAGAGACTGTATGGATAATCTCTGTAGCTTCCTTTCAGTGTTTCTGTGAACATAAAACTTCTCTGAAATATAAAGTCTTAACAATGATTTGACAACAGAGGATCCTATTGAAGTTGAGAGGAGATTTTAATTTTGCTGTTTCCCATAGAGAGTGATTGAAAGTGAGCACCTGATCCTTCTGTCAGAAAGGAAGTGACATGTCAGAGCCACTATTGGATCATATTTGGGGTGCCTGCAGGCCAGTCTGTATTTTGTTGGGGCCACTCTTACGCTTCCCACCGAGTTTCTAAGTGCAAGGAATAGAAAGACAGATGTCCTCCCAGGAACTCTGACATCTTGAAGGAGGTAGGCACTTTATTACAGATCAGCTCAAAGTCTAGTTCGACTAAATTTAGAAACAAATGATGACTAACTTTTGTTAAATAAATCTGAGTGGTAGTTTTGTCTTAGGTGTTGAATAAATCTTAATAAAATCTATTCTCATGTTTTGTATGCCTCCAAAATTTACATTTCACCCGTACCAATATATTCAAACCTCATAACCTGTTGTTCTTGGCTTTTAGCTAAGAAGAAAACTTACTTTTCCAAGATTTCCTCCTGCTTCTTGAGAATCTGGCTACAATATCAGTTTCTTATTGATCTTTTCTCTATTTGTTGACGCAACATTTGACTTATGCATATTAATAGGCATATGCCAAATGCAAAAGTTTTGGTCCAATGCAGTGAGTTTCTGAACAAGAGATAGATCTGGGAGGGCCTTGGACATCTGCAGATTTAGAAAGATTCATAGGTGATTAAAGGCAGTAGGAAGTAACAGGATGGAGCAGAAACAAGAAATACGGAATTCAGTCACTGCTCTTGTCAAGCTGACTCTTCTTCTCTCTGCAGACGAAAACTCTGGTCAACTGCATCTTACCGACAGCCACAAGCATGGCAATGAATAGCAGTGTGATTGAATTCATTTTGTTTGGGCTGACACAGGGTGCAGGAAAGCAGAAAGCAATATTTGTGGTCTTCTTGATTCTTTACCTTGCAACACTGTCAGGGAACTTTCTCATTGTAGTGACTATTAAAACCAGCAAGACCCTTGGGAGTCCTTTTGGAACTGGGCACCAACACTCCATTTCTGAGCACTGTCAGTACTTCATAGGAATTATAAATATAACCACATCTCACTGTCTTCCACATTTCTTTTCAGTGCCTGTGTTCTCCTTCCTCAATACCTAGGTCACCACAAGAGTTTTGAAAAAAACAGTGCCCATTGGTAATGTAGGGTTGATGACAGTCATGAGTCAGTGAAGTTCCAAACTATTTGGTGGAAATCTAAATAGCGTCTCTGTGTTAAGAGTTGTGGGATAGACAAAGGTTACATGGAGAGAATTACAACTTCTTAAAAAGCTGAGAGTGAAAAGAAAAGAAACACAACAATTGCTGACAGTCACGGAGTCCAACTGGTGATTGCTTTAGAAAACAGTGTGCTAAATATGTCATGGTTTAATGTATTCCAGGCTGTGGAATTTTCATGAGAGATCCATGAAGACTGAACATCCTTTGAGGCATAAAGGACTGAATACCTATAGCAAATTATCATAGTAATAAGTGAGTTATTCCAAAAGAGACATTATTTTTGATGCCATATCAATTATATTATAAAGGTTCTCACCACAAATACTACCAACTCAGAGGACTGACTTCATGCGAATTGATTTAGAGATTTTTTTTGCCACCACCAGAGAGTAAGTCATGCCACCTTGTGTGCCCGGGACTGACTGTTTAAAATAAGGCTTTTTGAAAGACACACCTGGCTATGGGGCCTTTTCCCTGTCCACAATCCACTAAGACTTAGAGGGAGAACCTTTTACTTGTAGCCCACACAAAATCATCAGAGGAGAAACATGATTGTCAAGGGAAGATGCAATAGGCTATTAGGAAGAAGAACTCACAGGTCTTCGCCAAATGTTCATTGTGTGTAAACCCCCGTAGAAGTTACAATAATGAAGATGTACTCCAGAGTGTGATGGATGTATTCATAGTGTGTTCATGGTTTCATTACAGGTCCCTTGTAGGAATTCTTTCCACATGCGTGTAAACACGCAGTTCGGAAATTTACGCGTTTTGAGCTCAGCTCCGTGTGAGAAAAATTTATTCCAGCGTGGATCATGTCAGTGGAGAAGGAATTCTCTAATGGGAATTTGGCAAAAATGTATCTTAAGAAATTCTCTTAACTTGCTGAGTCTCTCCCTTCCGGAGTCAGGAAGCTTAAGTTAATGGATCACTGCCTCAATGTTTTATGGTCCTAAAAGTTAACAGCCCTAGTTAGCTTACCCTCAATTTACTTGTCTCCTGTTTAATGTATTACCCTTGTCCTGTCTACCACCGGACCTGAATTTACATCCTAATGCTCTGTTAATGAGTAAACCTACCCCTTATCTATTCCCTTCCCATATATCCTCATGACTCAGCTGAAGACCCCTGTTCTGCTTAAGTTCATGAATAATCAATCCAATGGTAATGTGTCCTAAAACTTTAATAAAAACCCTGGCTAAGCTACCCATGAGGCCTTTTTCCAAGATGGAGGAAAAAACCCGTGGCTGCCGGATTCTTTTCTCAAAGCGTGTCTCTGGGTAAGTTTGATTCACGCGTCAGGGTACCGTTCCCCATGGATTTCACTGGGATGAAATCCCAATGTCAGTCCCTTCTCCTGACCTCTAATCCTGGAAACAGTCTTTAGAGAAGACTAAATGGGACATAGTAACAATGTGACAGAATTTGTCCTCCTGGGTCTCACTCAGGATCCTGAGGACCAAAAGGCATTATTTGTCATATTTTTACACATTTACATAGTGACAATGGTGGGAAACCTGCTCACTGTGGTGACTGTTCTCGCCAGCCCTGCCCTGGGCTCTCCCATGTACCTCTTCCTTGTCTATCTGTCCCTCATGGATGCATCGTATTCCATTGTCATTTCACCCAAATTGATCATAGACTTACTCTGTGGTCAAAAGACAATTTCCTTCTCAGCTTGCATGGGACAGCTGTTTCTGGAGCACCTTTTTGGGAGTGCTGAGATCTTCCTTCTGGTGGCAATGGCCTATGATCGCTATGGGGCCATCTGTAAGCCATTGCACTACATAACCATCATGAATAGACAGGTTTGCATCCTGCTGTTGGTGGTGACCTGCGCTGCAGGTTTTTTGCACTCAGTGGTCCAACTTCTCTTTGTGTACCACCTCCCCTTTTGTGGCCCCAATGTCATTGACCATTTCATCTGTGACATGTACCCATTAATAGAACTTGCATGCACTGACACCTACTTCTTAGGTCTCACTGTGGTTGCCAATGGTGGAGCAATCTCTATGGTCGTCTTCATTTATCTACTAATATCCTATGGAGTGATCCTAAGTTCCCTTAAAACTCACAGTCAGGAAGGGAGGTGCAAAGCCCTGTCTACCTGCAGTTCCCACATCACAGTGGTGGTTCTCTTTTATGTTCCCTGCATTTTTATGTATGTTAGACCTGTTTCTAACTTCCCCATTGATAAATTCATAATTGTGGCTTACACTGTTATCACTCCCATGTTGAATCCTCTAATATACACTTTGAGAAATTCAGAAATGACAAATGCTATGAAAAAGCTCTGGTGTAGGAAGTTAGCTATTGACAGAATGAGAATGTGTCATTCACATTGAATGCACTTGTTACTAATTCTGAAGCAACAAGGAGGCAGTGTATTCTAACAACTGATGACTTAGTCAACTCAGTGAGTTCTCTTGGGATGCTTCTCTTCATTCATACAAAGGTATCAAAAAGTAGAATAAATTATCCTTTGAGGTTAGACTCAATCTAATACAGAAATTCTGAAGGATGAATAAAAAGGCACAAGTATTTTTCCTATTATTAAGAAAAATAAACTAAGTTCACCTTGTAACTTTTTTTTATTGTTCAATTATAGTTGTCCTGATTTTCTCCATTGCTCTCCCCTGCCCCATAGCACCTACCCCACTTTCCACGGTCAGTGCCCCCACATTGTCCATGCCCATGAGTCCCTTATTCTTGTTACTTGGCTTGCCCCTTCCCCTTTGTCTGTTAACCCCCTTCCTCCTCCCCTCTGGTCACTGTCAGTTTGTTCCCTATTGTTTATTGAAGTGGGGCTTTAGAAGAGTTTTTTCCTTTGGAAATTGAAATACAGGCCACCTTTGAAAATCCAAATGAATGAGAAAGCAATTTGGCTTATGTTTAGAACAAATTTCTAAGATTAAAACAGTGGTTATTTATTTATTTATTTATTTACTTACTTACTTATTGTTCCAGTACAGCTGTCTCCATTTTCACCCCACCATGTTTTCCTGCCCCACCCATCCCCACCTCCCTCCCTCAAACCTACCCCCTTTGGCTTTGTCCATGTGTTCTTCATACTTGCTCTTTGATGACCCTTCCCCTATTTTCCCCCAGTATGCCTCTCCCCTCTCTCTTCTGGTTACTGTCAGTTTGTACTTTATTTTAAAATTTTAGTGTTTGTTATTGTATGCATATGACAGATTTTTGCAGTTGCCTTAAGCATTTTGTGTTCAAGATTACTTCTGTTTCTCATTTTGATGCCTGTGTATTCAAAGTGCAGGATGTTTAGATGGGAGGTGATACCATGTTTGGTTAAATGCACAACCATGAACAGTTCTGTTAGATGGGATGTTGGATATAGTCACAGGTTGGGATGAACCCAAATGGGATGGTCGACAATGAAAACAGATTCTAGCTCTTGATTAGAATATAGAATGCCATGCTAATCCAAGTTTTAAACATATTTCAGGCTTTTCCTCACTAGTTATTATGTGCATTTTTGCCATTCTTTAAAGAGTAGCGAAGCTTCTTTTGGCTTCATGACACTGAAGATCGGGTAAATAGATGTAGTAGTTTGCACAGCAATGCGCTCCCTTAAAGTTGCATTCAACTTCAATGCTTTAAATTATAGATCGATAATGATTGGTTTTTACATGAGCAAAATTTTGTTTTTCAATCATATCTTAAAAAAACATTTTTTTCCTCTGGAACATCACAAACTGGGAAGAAGATGAAATTGCTTTTCTGTATTGTAGGAACATCATCTATGTTTTGTAAGAGCTTTTTGGTAACGAAAAAAATTAGAACCTTTCTTATTTAAACATTTATTATATATTTTTCCTGCATACCAATAATACATGTAATTTATACCCAGAATACAATCAATATTGAAATTACCTGTGTATACCAGTCCTCTCCCTTTTCCAAAGGTAATCCATATGTTGAATTATTTATTAATCATAGTTAAAATAGTTTAACTGTATACATATGTCTCCTTAAGTTATAGAGTGTACAGTTTCATATTCCTTACCTTTATTAAAATTATGCTACATAGTCTTCTGAATCTTTTATCCACAATGTTGACTTCCTAAGATTCAATCATGTTGCTGAACGTCTCTGTAGTCCCACCATTTCCCTGCTGTGTATTATTCCATGTCTAATACACCACATGTTCTGAACCCATTTAGCCAGCGTGCTACTCTGTGTTGCTATGGACATCCTGAAAGAAATTACTTTGTGTTCAGTAGGCTGTTTGCATGGTCCCTTTTTGGATGGTTACGGTTTTCTCCTCAAGATGTATTATCAGTTATACTCCTGCTTGTGTTTATATATGTGTGTTTGTATGTGTGCATATGTGTAAAGAACTTAAATCTAGTTTACAAAGGGCTTTCAGTTGTGATAAAACCAAGTTTTTCAACACGTTTTTCAAAAATGTAACCTACTTTCCCATCTGATATGTCATATTTATGATAAAGTCCAAATACTTGTGTACCTATCTCTAGACTGTGTTCTTTGATTGGTTTATTATTCCTAAGCCAATGCTATATTATTTTAGGTCCTGTAAGTAGATTTTGATATCTGTTAAGAGGCCTACTGCACAATATTCTTATTAAAAACAATGGTTTCTGTATCCAACAACTATTTTTCACATAATTATTAGAATAATTTCAGAGGTCTTAGAAACCTACTAAGGTTTTGAAGGCAATATATTAAATGTCTAATTAATTTAGAAAACAATTGATATCTTGATCATATTGAATGATTCTTTGTAGGAACGAGAAAAATCTCAGTATTTATTTAGGTCTTTAAGATTCAGTTAACTTTTGGAATATTGCTGAGTAGTAATGATATCATTAATGACTTTACTTTCCAATATCTTTCTAATATTTTATATCATATTTCTCATTTTATATTACTTAACAGAGGAAAAATGATGTAATAAGTGTGAGTAGAGAAAACCAGGACTTATTCTTAGCATTAATAGGGGTTCATGTGGTATTTCCCTATAGAAATGTGTTCATTAAAAATTATCATCTCAAGTGTCTTCCAAGAAACAGATGTCACTCTTGAAAGAAACAACTGGAAACTATTTCCAAACAGTTTACAACATT
>PVJI01010350.1:0-12178 GCA_004026765.1 Micronycteris hirsuta | reverse complement strand
CTGTGCCTTCAGCAGAGAGACAGCCATTTCCAAACTGGCCCATGAGGTAAAGTGGCAGAGGAATTAATACCTTGATGTCTCTTCACTCTCTGATCTCCTGTTACTTCCTTCCGTTGGCTGAACTTAACCAACGGCTAAGTTGATGACCATTTTAGTGGTCAGCTTCTTAGGGCCCAGAATAACATGCAAAAGATTAGAGTTGGATCTACAGGATCAAATGTAGCACATCCATGACACCCAGCCCTTTTTGCTGACACTATTCACTTACGAGTTTGGATAGAAGGTAAAACTCTGTCCTCAAGACAGGAAACATAAACAGTCCCTTTAATTTCCATATCATCAATTGATTTCAGCTCAGACATACTCCCACTTCAAATCTAATTGAAATGTGAACCACCAATGCTCTTCATATGAAGTAGCAGAAGGAGAAAAGAGAAAGAGCTAAAGAAATGGTTACATAAAACAAAACATCCACTTCAGTCTAAACCCCAACAGCTTGTCATGTGATCAAAGTTAACAATCATAACTTCTCAACCACCAATTTTGCATTCCTTTCACTTTCTGCCAACTTCTTCACTGGTCAGAGCATATTATCCAGTTGGGTGATTCAAACCTTAATTACCATAAGAGTCAAATATATAATGGTTCTGTTTTGTTGTTTTCCCCTGGTTTCTCATTACTCTCTACTGGGCATGTGAGTCAAAGGAGATATTGTATTTTATGATTTCATTTGTGTGTAGCAACCCAATTTTCTGTTCTTAATCAGGACCAAGCACTCAACTCAGTACAGGGTTCTTCCTGTTTCATCAACCTGGGGAGCCCAACATAACCATGGACATTTTCCATTTAAGACCTAATGGAACAATGACTGTGTTTATTGGTACAAGTGTTCCTCTGTGGGCATGAGGGCTTTCAAACATACCAAGTTCAAACTTCTAAGTAACTGAATCAACAGTATCTTATGTGGGTTATAATGTAAAATAGGTGTAAGAATGATGAAGGTCATTCTGAAGTCCACATTTGATTCACTAACTTTTGTCCATTGACTACAGGAGAGATGGAGTTATTTAAGTATAGGCTTGGCTGAAGTATACAACATATCATTTAGGATAAGAAACCAACCTTGTTTTGTGATGTCTTTTGTCTCAAGTGGCACTGTCATAGAGCCTTCACCATCTCATTTTGTCATTTTAACATGTTGGATGCTTCTGAGTAATGGGGAAGCTTGTAAGATCAGTGACATAGACCATAGTTATTTTAAAATATTCAAAGAACTAAAGAAAACCATGCCCAAAGAGCTGAAGGAAAAAACTATTAAACTATGTCTTAAAAGTAAGTGATGTATCAGTAAATAGATGAAAATTAAGAAAAAGAACACAAATAAATTATGGATGATAATTGAAGTAAGAAATCCACTAAAGTTTCTGAACAGTAGGTCTGAGCAAGAAGAGGAAAGAGTCAGTTAATTTGAGGATAGGTCACTGAGATGATACCATTGGAGGAACTGGTACATAGAGCTGTTCAGAGCTCCCCCATCTCTGTTTCAAGTTCCAGGGTGTTGAAGGGATGTATGTGCAATCTTATGATTTCACTATTATTAAGGGACTGCTCTTTGCTGTTAGGCTGCTATATTTTGTCTTAGTTTCGCTAAAGTGATTGGCCAGGAGAAGCCTCTGAAAATATAGTATGCACTGGAAGAAATCACATAGAAAGTCTCAGTTCTGTAGAGCACGATTCCTCAGTGAATTTATTTTTGAACAAGCAGCCTTAGGGACAAACTGTTTTAACAGTATGGTGAAGTGATTTGTTGTTCATTGTTGGTTAAGTGCCCAGTCCTGTATTTCTTTACCTGGTAGAAGATTTCTCCTTAAGTATTAATGCTATAGTCAAGATGTAAAATAAAATCTATTACTTCACTAAACATGAACCATAGTAAAATGGTCACATGAATACTTTAAAAGTATTTAAAGAAAACCCCATTTCATTGATTATCTAGCTCTTGTGTTATTGACTAAATATGCTTGAGAGGTTTGGTCAATTAATTTGGTCAAACATAATAGGTTGGTCAAAATTTGATTCTTGATACATATTCTCAATGACAGCTTTCAAATTGGGTCATTAATCAATAATAACTGTATATTCTTTTTTAAAATATTATTTTATTGTCGTTCAATTTATAGTTGTCTGCATTTTCTCCCTTCCCCTCCCTCACCCTATCCAAACCCACCAACCATCCCTTGCTTCTACCCTCCCCTTGGTTTTGTCTATGTGTCCTTTATAGTAGTTCCTGAAAACCCTTCTCCCTACAGTCCCCTACGCCACTCCCCTCTGGCTATTGTTAGATTATTCTTACTGTCTCTGGTTATATTTTGCTTGCTTTTTTCTTCTGTTGATTATGTTCCAGTTAAAGGTGAGATCATATGGTATTTGTCTCTCACTGCCTGACTTATTTTGTTTAGCATAATGCTCTCCAGTTCCATCCATGCTGTTGCAAAGGACATAAGCTCCTTCTTTCTCTCTGCTGTGTAGAATTCCACTCTGTAAATGTACCTTATTTCCTTGATCCACTCATTCACTGATCGGCACTTGGGTTGCTTCCAGCACTTGGCTATTGTAAATTTGTGGTGCTATGAACATTGAGGTGCATAGGTTTTTTTGGACTGGTGTTTCAGGGCTCTTAGGGTATAATCCCAGCAGTGGAATTGCTGGGTCAAAAGTCAGTTCCATTTTTAGTTTTCTGAGGAAGTTCCATACTGTTTTCCACAGTGGCTGTACTAGTCTGCATTCTCACCAACAGGCAGTAGTGTTCTCTTTTCTCCACATCCTCTCCAACGTTTGTCTGTTGCTTTGTTTATGATGGCCATTGTGACTGGTGTGAGGTGGTATCATATTGTAGTTTTCATTTGCATCTGTGTGATGGCTAGTGATGCCGAGCATCTTTTCATATGTCTCTGGGCCCTCTTCCTTGGAGGTCTTATATGGAGATCTTCCTTGGAGAAGTATCTGTTCAGGTCTTTTGCCCATTTTTAGTTTTGTTTTTTTTTTTTTGTCTTCCTGGAGTGGAGTTGTGTGAGTTCTTTATATATTTTGGAGATAAACCCTTGTCCGAGGTATCATTGGCAAATATGTTTTCCCATATAGTTCGTTCTCTTTTCATTTTAATGCTGTTTTCTTAGCCATATAGGAGCTTTTAATTTGATGAGGTCTCATTTGTTTATTCTTTCCCTTATGTTCCTTGCTTTAGGGGACATATCAGTGAATAAATTGCTGTGTGGAATGTCTGAGAATGCTGGTGATGTTTTCCTCTAGGACTTTTATGGTCTCACAACTTATATTTAAGCCTTTATCCACCTTGCATTTATTTTTGTGTATGGTTTAAGTTGGTGATTGAGTTTCATTTTTTTACATGTAGCTATCCAGATCTCCCAACGCCATTTTTTGAAGAGGCTGTTTTTGTTTCGTTTTATATTTCTTCCTCCTTTGTCAAATATTAATTGCCTGTAGAGAGTTGAATTTATTTCTGGGCTCTCTGTTCAGTTCCATTGGCCTATGAGCCTGTTTTTATGCCAGTACCAGGCTGTTTGATTACAGTGGCCTTGTAATACAGTTTGATATCAGGTATTGTGATCCTTACTGCTTTGTTCTTCTTTCTCAAAATTGCTGCAGCTATTCGGGTCCTTTATGGTTCCATACATATTTCTCAAATGTTTGTTCTATATCTGTGAAATATGTCATTGCTACTTAGATATGGACTGCATTGAATCTATAGACCACTTTGGGTAGTATGGCCATTTTGATGATGTTAATTCTTCGAATCCATGAGCATGGTACATGCTTTCATTTATTTGTGCTTTCTTTAATTTCTTCCCTCAGTGTTGTGTAGTTTTCTCAACTCTATCATCTTAAAGATAATTTTGGATAATTCCATAATCCAAACTGTAAAATTTTTATGAAGGTTGAGGACAACAGTTCCACTTTGTGTGGGCAAAGAGAGATATATCTGGGTGTGAGCTGCATTTCCAGCTGCAATGCCCAGGTGTACCCTGATCTGTTCTCTGCTGTTACACCTGGGTTTCTGGGTGGTAATCCTGACTTGTCTGCATCAAACTAAACTTCATCTTCCAGAACCAAAGACAGAATTGCAGAAGTCTGGATTTGGAACCAGGGGCAGAAGAAGAAATAGAAAATCCAGGTAACGTATTCACAAAAACTCTTCAATGCTATAAGAGGGGTAAATGGACTTTGAATGAATTAGGTATCATTCAAAGAAACAAGTTTTATAATTTGATCTTAAATGTTTTATGGCAGAAGCTTCAGATATAAGAAAGTGTGTGCATTTTATTCATTTTATAAAATATTATTGAACAAATACAATGCCAATAATTGTCTCTAATGTTTCATACTGGAGTTGTTTAAATACATACTGAAATAAAGAAGCACATAGCATAACATAACAAAATACAACAAGACATATAGATGGTCTTCACCACACCTTTGGTAGATTGCTTTAGATGGAGAATCTAGCTATTATATATTTTGTATTTCAATACATTGATGACAATAGTAAGAATTATGATACTTGTTTATAACTTGTTATTTTGTGTATAATACCTTTTAAATGTTCCAGTTCTGTGTAGGTATATTTTTCTGTGGATATTTTTTTACTGTGGTAAAATATACATAATACATTACTGTGCATTTACCAATGCTATCCATTTCCAAACTGAAAACTACCCAAACTGAAACTTTGTACTCATTAAACAATAACTCCCCATTTCCAGTTCCCCCAGCGCTGGAGAACCATTGTTGTACTTTCTTTCTCTGTGTATATGACTAATCTGTGCAACTCATAAAAATGGGATCATAAAATATTTGCCCTTTTGTAGTTGGCTTATTTTACTTAGAGTAATATTTTCAAGGTTCCTCCATGTTATTATGCATCAAAATTCATTTTTAAGGCCGAATGCTAGACCGCTGTTTGTATATACTACAGCATGCTTATATGCTTAGTATTTGATAGACTTTTGGGTTGTTTACACCTTTTGGCTATTGTGAATTATGTTGCAATGAACATTTATGTACAAATATCTGTTTGAGTCTCTGGTTCCTATTCTTTTTGTGTATATATCCCAAATAATATTTTAATATGTAAGTTAGTAGACACTTATTACAAAGGGAAACTCTAAACTTACAATGTGGCTTGCCTCTAAACATGAGTTAGAGGGAAACATGAGTTCAGAAACATTTAGTTACTTTTTAGATTTATTGACTTTATTTGGAAGTGAATTTTAGTGCTTGTGGAAATAGAGTGAACTATGTTAGATACAAGATCCACAGAATCTTAAAGAAAATGCGAATTCAATTTCTGTCTATGGGTTACTTTGCATGGATATATTCTTATCTTTAGGGTCTGAAATAGCTTGTGAATGAAACTGGACACATCACATTAGTCATCCAATTGACCTCTTAATTTATAAAAGAAGATCCCTGATGTTATTTTTAACACTAAATGTCAAAGAGGATAATGAGATACAGAGAAAGATGGCCAAGGGGATTTCCGTGCAATAATGCAAATGGTAAAGAAAGCGTGGCTTCCATAATTGTATACAATACCCAGTCAACCCACCCATCCCTCAGGGAGTGCTCCTTTGGATAATTAGAGAAGAGAGTGGACTTGGGGGGAAACTCATGTACGACTGATTGCAGAGATGTGGCACCAAACTTACATGGGAACACAGATCACAGTAAATAATACATTGAGTTTTTTTTTATTTGTCATACAATATTCAGAGAGCTTTTTTGGCATTGTTCTATTTAATCCTTCAAACCATCCTACATATTAGATGCTGTCATAGGTCTTACTATACAGATGATGCTGAATAATTGACTCAAGATCACAGAGTTGATAAGTATAGATTCTGAGGCTCAAATTCCAAACCAGAAATTAGAACCCAGATGTTGCGGATTCTGTCCCGCAGAATCCGTATGCTGTGGTTGGCGTGTAAATGATTTCACAGGAGATCTGTAGGACTAGAAGAGCTAGGGATACGCGACCCCCCTCTGATCATAGGGAGAGGCTCCAGGCACTGCCTTAACAGGCTTTTATTGTTTTTCCTTGGTGTATTACATCAGAATGGTCTTCATTTACTGTGCATAGGTTCGCTTTAGGTGATTGACAGCCAGGAAAATACATCAAAAGGGTTATTTACAAAATACAAATACAAGAGGTATCAGCTGAACTTGAAAGGATAAGCACTGGTCTTTGGAAGCCCGATATGCATCAGCGTTTGTTCTTTTGTTCCAGGGTGAGGGGGCTCAGCATAGCAAGCTTTATTTCTAGGGAAAAAAGGCAATCCTGATTCCACCCGGAATACCCGTTCATGCACGTGGGGTCTGCTTGCCATTTCATTCTCCCCTCATGTTTTTATGAGAGGGACAGGGCTACATTTCCCTCATGTGTGGAACGGTTTTCCTACACCCAGATTCTCTGCAGGTAATAAAGCAAAACCAAACAACACTGACAAAATTAAGTATGAGCTAGGCAATCCACCTTCTCTGATTGTTGTTCTTCTCTACTTATCCCTAAAGTCTGTCCAACCACGTTCAGGTTTTAGAGGCATATTTTTCCTGTACTAAGAAGAAGTTGACTTGTAAAATGTGATACTTCTTTAAAATTTATCTTTTAAAAACATCTGATGAGCTGATTATGTGTTTTATTAGGGCCTCCAAATTTCTGCTGCATCATTTTTATGGTTACTGCTCAGTCATTTAACTAAGATGTTGCTTATATGGGAAATGGGTGTAACTATAACACAGGTAATTAGAAACATTTAGGTGGGCTTGGGTGGTGATCCTATGTTTTAAAAGGATCTGGACTGAAACAGAAAATTTCAGAGCCTTTATTTTTTAGTATCTTGCTGATTGGAAGCGTTTCCCAATGTTTCATCCCTTGCCTACTATAAATGGTTTTTCTGCCTTATGTCATTGAATTGGGGCTAGAGTAGATCTACTTAACTTAGTACTTAGCTTGTTTTTTTTTTTTAAAGATTTTATTTATTTATTTTTTTTTTAGAGAGAGGAGAAGGGAAGGAGACAGAGAAGGAGAGAAATAGCATTGTATGGTTGCCTCTTACATGGCCCTCACAGGCGACCTGGCCCACAACCCAGGCATGTGCCCTGACCGGGAATCGAACTGGGACCGTCTGGTTCCCAGCCTGCGCTCAATCCACTGAGCTACATCAGCCGGGGCTTAACTTAACTTGTTTTAATCATCACTGTGAGATAGTTACCATGGGTTTACATTGTGGAACATCCCTTAATAATTTGTTCTTATGAAATATGTTAAAAAATTGAAGCATTTCACAAATGATGAAAGCATATATATTTTAAAATAAAACACAATATTGATAATTTATAGAATTTTATATCATTTGGAATCAAATTAGTAGTTTTCAATACTTGAGAGTAATAACCATATGCTCATAAGAACATTTTTAAGAGTCAACTATTTATTGATCACTTAAAATGCATAAGGGACAATCAAAGATTCTGGGGATACAATTATTAATAAGATAGGTTGTCTTGGCTTGTGTGGCTCAATGGATTGAATGCCAGTCTGTGGACCAAAAGTTTGCTGGTTCTGTTCCCGGTCAGGGCACAGGCCTGGGTTGAAGGCTGGGTCCCTGGTTGGGAGCCTGTGAGAGGCAACTAATTGATGATTCTCTCCTTCTCTTTCTTGCTCCTTCCCCTCTCTCTAAAAATAAATAAATAAAATCTTCAAAAAAGATATATGTATACTGTGTTTACTATCCTGGCAGACCCCACCAACGACAGGGGAAACACAGCCATAAAGAAGTAATTGCTGTAAGTACTCGACAAGTAAAGGTATTACACCCTCCAACTGGAAGTTTTTCTCTTGAATGGTCAGACAACTCCTATGAACTGTGAGTACTTATTTTTCCATTAAAAATGCAGCTACAGCTTTATGACTGTGATTAAAATATGTAATTACATGCAATGAACTTCAGGAAGCTCCGATGATGGAACGCCTTTAGGCAGCTAGTTTCTTACACTGATATATCTGAAAGTTTAGAATTTAATTTCTCTTTTTTCTTTGATCTGAAAGTATAAAGATTCTTTGTGGCATGTCCTGGTTCTGTGTTGCTGAGTTATGCTCCAGTTCACTTCTGGATTGACAGCTCAGCAAATCTGAAATTCCTCTACTGCGAATTCATTTAGGCCCCCACACCAAATTACTTACCAAGTTCAAAGCATATTTCATTCAATATATGGTCTTTGTTGGCTTCTGTCAGCCTTTTTTTAGTTATTTCTTACTTTCTCTCTCCTACACTTTTATTCTCCTTCTGATATTTGAGTACAAAGTTGGCATAACCAGAAGCACAAATCTAGAACAATCTCCTGCCCTTTAAAATGATGGTCTACAAACATACACAGTGAAATGGAGCTCGTTTAAATAATTCTGCCAAAATGAAGTTGCACAGATTACATGTAACTTGGCTCTGGATCATGTCAGAAGGGCCCAGAAAGTGGCTCATTTTCCTCAATGAGAATGAATGCCTTATGTTCCACACAGACACAGGTAACCAAGAACTAATGACATGAACAATATAACTGGTTTAATTGATTATTTTAATAATCAAATAACTGTAACACACACTAACTCATCTGATTACTATGAAGTCCACCAGAAAAAGTATTAGCATGTCAACTAGGATAAAGATTTCAAAGGGAAGAAGTCCAAAATGCGAACATCTGGAAACAGTATAACCTTTCTAATAAGACTATGAGTTGGGACGTTATTTTTCCAAGGTGACTAGCAAATCAAATAATATTGCCAGGTTTTTAGCATGGAATTCTTTCTACTATACCATGATTCTGTCTAAAATCTTTATTTTTGCATATTGAATTGAGCTATGGTTAGACATAATGATTCCGTATGAAGGACACATGGACAAAGACAAAGGGGGTGGGTTCAAGGGTGGGAGGCAGGGGTGGATGTGGTGGGGGAAGTGTGGAGGGGTGAAAATGGAGAAAATTGTACTTGAACAACAATAAAAAAAGAAAGAACAATTCTAAACAATTTTGGAAAGTAAGAAAAATGCCTATGCAGTTCTCATGCACTTAGATTTGTATTTCCATTTCCCTTCCAATACTTAGGCTGTAATAAATGTCGATTCAGTTTGTGTGTATGTGTGTGTATGTGTGAGTGTGTATTCTCAAAGAAAACATTGCTTTCATTCTACTTTCTTGGGGGGAAGAATTTAGTATATTTATCTCTCTCAGTTGCTCTCATATGAGTTGTAAAATAGCTTAATTAAATGAATTTAGTAAGCATTGGTGAGCACTCTGGATGTGCCTGGTTAATTCGCTGCTGTGTGTGACTGATTTCTTGGTTTTTGGAGCTCATGGCAAAGTAACTCAGAAATGCAGTGATCTAGTGGGCAGTCTGCTCATCATGATGACCATCATGGCCAGCCAGTCCTGGGTTCCCCAATGTACTTTTTTCTGGCTTACTTATCGTTTGTAGATGCTGTCTATTCTACTGCCATTGCTCCCAAAATGATGGTAGACTTGCTACATGAGAAAAAGACTATTTCCTCCAGGCTTGTATGACTCAAGTCTTTATAGATCATTTCTTTGCTGGTGCTGAAGTCATTCTGCTGGTGGTGATGGCCTATGACTGATATGTAGCCATATGTAGGCCTCTTCACTATCTGGTCATCATGAATCGGCGGGTCTGCGTGCTCATGCTGATGGTGGCCTGGACTGGAGGCTTTCTGCACTCGTTGGTTCAATTTCTGGTTATTTATCAGCTCCCTTTCTGTGGCCCCAATGTCATCGACAACTTCCCGTGAGATATGCATCCCTGGTTGAAACTTGCGTGCATCAATACCTATGTCACATGACTCTCTATGATAGCCAATGGAGGGGCAATCTGCACTGTCACCTTCTTCATTCTTCTAGTGTCCTATGGGGTCATACTGTACTCCCTTAAGACACATGGTTTGGAAGGGAAATGCAAAGCCTTCTCTACCTGTGCATCCCGTATGACCATGGTCATTTTCTTTTTGGTCCCTGCTATTTTCCTGTATGCAAGGCCCAGTTTCACCTTTCCCATTGATAAAACCATGACTGTGGATTTAACTTTCATAACTCCTATGTTGAACCCCTTAATCTACAGCTTGAGAAATGCAGAAATGAAAAATGCCATGAGGAAATCCTGGAATAACTGTGTGGCCATAGTTAGAAGGGGGCTGTGTGCCTCACAGAGAACATGATGAGTTTTCTTTCACAGAATCAAGGAATACTTCGACTATTGGTGATCACACTTAAAAAAATCATTTCCTTTGAGTTAATCAGCATAATTATTCTGAAACAGCCATATATATTAATCTTTATCTAAGTGGAATATGTTCTAGCCCTGAGAGAGCAAGAGAATTGCGTAGGTTTAATCCGTTATGTAGATAACTGTACTGTGTTAAGATTTTTTTAGTGAACGACATTTTTTTTTGTTTTATTTTGTTTTATTTCAGGTTCTTGTTTGTGAAGTATGGTACTTCCATGCTACATAGAAATTTGACCTACTTCCTAAGATGGCGGCATAGGTGAATGCACCGAACCGCCTCGCACAGCCAAACAAGGGAAAAAACCAGAAATCTACACATCCAAAAACAGCCAGATCTGACAGAAAATCATATTGAGAGGGAGTCCGACAACCAAGGAATTAAAGAAGATACATTCATCATTCATCAAGTTTGGTGAGCCAGAAGGTACAGAGCGAAGGGAGAGCGCTCGGCGACCCTGCGGCGAGCAGGTGAGCAGACGGCAGGTCCGCGGTTGGAGGGGCGGTCCCCACGGGGCTGAAGAATACCCAGACGGGGACCGACTGAAGCATGGTCTGCGCCCGGCTCATCCGGACCAAGCAGGGCCGAGAGACCGGTGGACTCAGCAGGTCTGCATTCGTGTGCAGAGAGAACTTGGGGGAAGGCGGGGCGCAACTCAACAGCGCAGATTGAGAGCAGGTGAGGGGGTGGAGTCCGTTCCGGAGGAACGCCGGGCCTCACAGGAAAGTTCACTGGGGAGACCCGCGGAGGATTGGAGCTGTGCAGCCCATCCACCGACCCCGGAGCGACCCCCGGAGCCAGCGCAGAGGGGCCCGAAGTGCTTGCAGGAGGCGGTGTGGGTGCGGAGAGCGGAGAAGGCGCCATTGTGTGCTCAGGCCCCACCCCCAGAGGCTACAGTCCCAGCACAACTACCGGGAACTTCCCTGCACAGGGGATCCCCAAGACTCCGCCCCCCTTACAGTAACAGGTTCACCGAGGGGGGAAAAATTGCCCAAAGAAAGGGACAGATCAAAACCCCAGAGCTAACCGACCAAGAGATAGCCAACCTATCAGATGCACAGTTCAAATCCCTTGTAATAAGGATGCTTTCAGAATTCGACGAAAAATTAACGAACTTGCTTGAACAAATGAGGAGAGATCTGCAGGGAACCAATCGAGGTAAGGAAACTGGGACTCAAATCAATGGAGTGGACCAGCAGAAAGAAAAAAAGCATCCAACCAGAAAAGAATGAAGCAACAAGAATTCAAAAAATGGAGGAGGGTCTCAGAAACCTCCAAGACATCTGTAAACGTCCCAACATGCAAATCATAGGGCTGCCAGAAGGAGAAGAAGAAATCCAAGGAATTGAAAAAATATTGGAACACATAATGATGGAGAATTTCCCGAAGCTGGTGAAGGAAATAGACTTTCGGGAAGTCCAGGAAGCTCAGAGAGTCCCAAAGAAGTTGGACCCAAAGAGGAACACACCAAGACACATCATAATTACATTACCCAAGGTCAAAGATAAGGAAAGGATCCTGGGAGCATCGAGAGGAAAGAGGACAGTTACCTATAAAGGAATCCCCATAAGACGGTCAGCTGATTTCTCAAAGGAGACCTTGCAGGCAAGAAGGCGCTGGACAGAGGTGTTCCAAGTCATGAAAGGCAAGGACCTACACCCAAGAATACTCTATCCAGCAAAGATTTCATTTAGAATGGAAGGGCAGAGAAAGTGCTTTGCAGATAAGGTCAAGTTCAAGAAGTTCATCACCACCCAGCCTTTATTGTATGAAATGTTGAAGGGAGTTATATGAGGTATGGAGGAATATCAACA
>PVJI01010349.1:0-60816 GCA_004026765.1 Micronycteris hirsuta | reverse complement strand
GCCCGTCGGAGGGAGGGGACCGAGCAGGTAGCTGCCCGGCGCTGGGGTTGGGGGGGCGGGCGGGGAGGGCTCTTTAAGCGGCGGCGGCGCTAATAACCTGTCCAGGAGATGGCTCGTGGCAAATTGCTTTGTTAGTCTTGTCAGCGCGGCCGGGCCGCCGTCAGCGCGCGCCATGGATCAAGATGATGAATCGCCGCGGACCGCGCAGATGCGGGCGGCCCGCGGCCCTGCCCGGGGGTGGGGGTGGAGGGGGCCGCGGGGGGCCGGGCCGCCGCCATTAACTCTCGAATTAGCTCTAAGCCGCCCGCCACCGCCACGCCGCTGCCGGGGGGAGCGCCAGCCGCGGAGGCGGGGGCGGCCGGATGGGGAGTTGGGCCGGCGCCCCCCACCCCGAACCACGACTCGGAGGAGAGTGGGCCTCGGGGAAGGAGCGTGGAGGGGAGGGGCACGGCCTCGCGTCTCCTGGGCAAGCCTCTCCGACCGCAGCCCGGCGTCCCCGCAGTTCAAGGGCATCTCCTCCCCGGCGGGGGGCGCCTCGAGTGGCCGCATCCGGGCCTCTGCCCCGCGCCTCCAGCGCAGGGAGCGGCCAAGGAGGCTGCGAGATCCTTTCAGAACGCGTGTGTAGCGGGGATGGGCAACGGGAGGGCCGGGTTTGGCGCTGCTCCTCTAAACCGAGTCTAGAGCCCAGAACGGCAGGGCTGGGCCTGCCTTAAGACTTCAGGGGAACCGCGGACCTTCACGTCCCAGATCTTTCTGCACGGATGGCTGGGATCTGGTGGTCTCGGAGTTCCCAGGCCTGCCTGAAGCCCCCTGAGCACCCGGTTTTCCCAAGTAGCCAAGTTAACTCATCTCTTGCCTACCTACCACCTCGGTCCAATTTAGAAATTGGACGCCAATTTCTAACGCCCCTGAAACCCACACAGCCGCTGTCTACATTCACAAATTACATATTCAAACGTGTACACGTTACACACAAATATTGGAGTATATACGTATAACTACTCATATTCACGGAACTCACAGGATTATGAATTAGCACAAACATACAAACACATCCCGAAATGCACCGCTGCCTCCGGCTCCAGACCCCAGCAGCCCAGGAAAGTCTATTGGGGGCGGGTCCCCAGCCAGTCTGGGGATGCCTTTCTTTAAGTCCTTTGAAGGTGTCAGCCTCAGCCCTGAGGCTGTGGGTGGGGAAGCTCTAGAAACAAGCTAAGGAGGGAGGCCCTGAATCATTTCCACTTCTTAGCGCCTGTCTAGACGGTGGAACCATCAGATTCATTTTGTTAAACCGGTAAAACCCACCCACATTGTGGCATGCCAAACTCCCTAAAGGACACCTTCCCCTTAGCCCTCCTACCCTGTTTTCCTCTCTTTCCATCCCAGCAGGTGCCAGGGATTTTGCATCCCCTTCTCCGTAAGTACCCACAATCAACCCAGAGCCCAGCACTGTGCTGCAATGTCTGCGGAAGTGCATGGAGACGGGAATGTGGCTTTCTGCCCGTGGCATTCCCATGAGTGGAGGCCTGTGCATCCCTGCCAGGGTGGTCTGGCTGGTCGTGGAGGCTGCTTCAGGTGTCTGGGAATAGTCTGTGGAGGGTCAGCGTGTACCATGAGGCTCGGAGTGTACTGGCCACCCAGCCACCACCTTCATATTTCTGGGACTGGGACAGCCGTCCCTGGCAGGGATTTGAGTTAGAGAGCAAGCAACGATTTCTTCAGCTGGGCTCAGAGTCTGTGTGGCAGACAAGTTCCTTCAAAGAGCAGGTGCCCAGTTGGGGCTTCTGCCCCACAGCCTGGAGCCCTCAGTAGCCCTTTACCTTACCAGCAGAACCTGCATTATGCTCAGCAGTCCTACCTCCAACCCCAAGTCTGGGCCTGGCAGGCCTGGCAGGCCTGGCTCCAAATCAGGCCCAAGCTGGGTTGGGATCCTCACCCCTCCAGTTTGCCCAGCAGCCCCTGTCCTGGAACTGGCAGGAATTGGGGAGGGGTATGTTGGAGTTGGGACCCTGGGCAAAGAAAGATGCTGGTCCCTCCTGCTGGAAGGGAAGCTCCAGTGAAGCCAGATTCCTCTTGGGGGGTGGGGGGTGCCCTTAGCAAACCCTCCTGGCTGCCACCAAGTAGAGATGACTAGGGGCAGGGAGGGTCTCCACATCTGTCTACCACGGAGGGACTTCAGTGACTGCCCCCTCCCTTTATTTGTGTGTCTCTAAATGTGACCTAACACATGTCCACCTGTATCCAGATCTGTGTGTGACTGAATAACTGTGAATGTGTGTGTAGGCGGTTACGATTTTCTTCAGGATGATTCATACACTTGCATGTGTGTGGAGGGCAGCCAGGTGGGGGCGTGGTGTCCTTTCCACCTTTTCTCCAGCATTTGGAGCGCCCTGCCGTTGTTCTGATTCTCTAAGCCAAAGAGACAGCCTTGCCTTGCCTTGCCCTCCTTTCCTTTCCCTTGCTTTCTGCTCCCCTCCCTCACGGAGCTGGATCTCTGAAGGGAAATTAAAAGGTTATTTAAAACCTTCATCTCCACCTTTCTTGTCCCTTTAAATGGAGCCTAAACGGTTTTGCTTTGGCAGAAGAAATCTTTTCTGGAGCTTTGGGGTGGGGGTGGGGGATCCTGGTGGGAGAGAAGGGTCTAAGCAGCCTAATCCTCTTACCGCCCCCACCTCTCCCCTCCCTTCTGAGGCCCACAGCTCCCCACCCGCCCTGAGGCGCTCAGCCCCTAACTCTGCCTGGATATCACCCTCAAATCCATCCATGGGCTCCTTCTGCTCCACCCAGGCCAAAATTCCTGACCTCCTTAACCCAGGCCAGGACTCTAAAAGCTACTGAGAGCATCGGCCAGCCAACACCTCCCACCTCTCCATGCCTTTGCCACCAAGCAAACAGCCCAGCTCCAGGAGCTAGTCCCAGGAGCTTCACTTACAGACCAGAGGAGATGTCAGAACCAGGGTCCAGCTGCCCCAGCCTCAAGTGTAACAACCATGTGCCTGTCCAGAGTCCAGGCTGTACCCAGCTACCTGGATTCACAACCACATTTGAACTTACAATTGCACAAGGATTGGCTATACACCCAAAAAGGACTTACGGTCATACGAGGCTGCACAGGTAGACATAAACTTGTGGCCATTCGAGGACTGATCAGGAGGACACACTCCACATGTAACTCACAGTCGCTGCCACTGTGGTCAAAGGCAGGAGGTAAAGAATCCCAGCCATACAAAAGACACTCCCCGTACTCTGCAATACACCTGGCTGAGCGGCACTCCAGTTTCCTCCACACGGCCACACACACAGCTTCAGTGCTGTCACCGGCCACTCTACACTCCGCCCCCACCCCGCAGCATGGGCATTAACCTGCTCCTCTGGCGCACAACTTAGACACCTCTCAGGAGGTGGCTTCCATCACCGTATAACCCCAGAGCCAGCTCCACAAGGCTGTCTTCCTGTGAACCTGTGAACCGGTCCTGCCTGGAGAGAGTAGGGCACTGGGCAGGAACTTGAGGGCCCCAGTCCCGGGATTTTCCTCTTGTGGACCAGGCACTGGGTGTCTGCGTTCCTTGAGACAGGTTCGTGTGCCGCGGGGGAAGCTGCGTGTCACACCTGCAGCCTCCACAGAGGCCTCCAGCTGTCAGACAGGTGACCAGCTGCTAGGAGCCCCATCCTGTGTATGGACTGAGTGGGTGTGATGTGATCTCTGACTTCAGGTTGTGGGATTGTGTGGTGACGTGGGGGTGGCAGGCTGCGGGCGGTGCGGGGCTGATAGGGAGAGGGTGTGTGTGCTTGCGTGCGTGCGCGCAGCTCGGGACCAATCTTGGAGGCAGGGCAGATTGGGAGTCAGGGCGCCCCACGCAGTCTCTACGGCCCCTGATGCTAAACCCCAAGCCCCCAGCCGCGGGTGAGGCCTTGGAAAGGGAAGGTTTCTCAAGACCCCCTCCTCGCCCCCGGGATCGGCCTGCGGCTTCTGCAGACACGACAGAGGCAGAAATTCCGGCCGGGAGAACGAGAGACGGAGATTCGGAGGAGGTGACAGACGTTGGCCGGGTCCAGAGACCCGCCGACCCACCAACAGTCGGACCCCAGCCGCCTAGGCCTAGAGCCTCCCCGCAGCACCGGCGGGGCGGGCCGGGGGCGGGAGCGGCGCGTGATTGGCAGCCACCAGGGCCATTAGGGAGCAAGTGGGCCCGCGCCGGGTGCCCGGGAAACGCCGTTTAAAACTCCAGCCCCGGCCTCGGCGCGCGTAGATGGCAGCGACGGCGGCGGCGCGGGCCGGGGAGACCAGGTGCGAGCGGGCGGGGCCCGCAGGGCCGAACCGGGAGGGGCGCGGGGACGGGGTGGTATCGGGCCTGGAGCTCAGGGGACCGCCTCCCCTCTTGTGGCCCTGCAGTCCCGTGCTGGCTGGGAGTATTGGAAAGTTTGCTTGAGGCCAGGGACTTGGAGGTAGACACAGACCGGCTGCGCGGAGACGGAGAAAACGGAGAGGGAGGCCAGGGAGACCGAGTCAGGGAGGCTCAGAGGGACGCGAACGGGGAGAGGCAGAGGGAACGACACCGAGGGCTTTAAACGGAGTCAGAGAGCGCGAGCAACCAGAGTCAGGAAAGAGCGCATAGTTCGAAATTCCGAGCAGAGAGACAGGAGAGCGAGCCGTGGGCAGAAACGTGCCGAGGCAGAGACGGAAGCCTCGGCCCGCGGAGACGCAGGCGCTGCAGAGGACGCTTCGGATCCGTCACGGTTTTGCCTCATTTGGAAGATATTACTTCGCCCCTGAAAAAAAATAAATACAAAAAAGGTTTGGATATTGAGCGGAGACAAATCCTTCTCGGTTTGGAGGGGGTCGGGGGAGGAGGTGGTCGGGGTAATGCGGAGCAGATGCGTCCCGGGGCGTCGCGGAGCCCGGGTCCAGGGCTGGGGAGGGCGTGCGACCGCCGCCCAGGTCCCGGCCCGGGAGCGCAGGGGCCGCCCATGCCTCCCCAGCTTCCGCGTCCACACCGCCCAGCGAGCCCCGAGGTGCCCGGAGCTTTGCGGGGGATGCGGCTCCAGTCGCGCCCGCACGGCTCCCGCTCAAACTCTGCCGCCGACGAATGTGTCTTTTCTCTTGGTTTGTGATTCCGCACGAATTCTCCAGTTGGGGTGGTTCAGCGCTCAGCCAGCCTCTGTCCTCGTAAATGCGGCCTCGGGCTAGGGTCCTCAGATGGGTGTTTGGAGCACAGTGGACCCGATCCCCTGGAATTCGTTTTCCGTCCCGCGGCCTTGGCTGGCGTGGGTCGGAGGAGCTCCAATGGGAACCTGCAGGCTGGTGCCAGCCCTGGAGCAGCTCTTGCGGTGCACCTGGTGAACAGGTCGAAGGGCTGGGGGAGCTGTGGGGTCTCTCATCTTTGGGCCTCCCACCCAGATGGCTGTGACCCGGTCCTGGACGGGAACAGGCAGTGTCCCGGACACCACCGGCTGAACTTTCTCTCCCGTCACAAGTTCACGGACTCTGTGCAGGGACAGCAGCGGCCCTGGTGGTGCGCACAGGGGTGCTGCACCGAACTTCTCCAAATTCTCCCTGAATCAGGGGCCCGAACTTTCCTGGATTCCGGTGGGGAAGGCGGGTCCTCACTGTTGTGATTTGTCTGTCGTGGGAGGCCGGATTGGGGATGGAAGGAGGCTTGATTCGAGGCCTTTTCCCCCTTTTCCGTGTTTGGAATCTGCTCCCCCCCAGCAGGGAATCCGCAAAGCCTCCAGCTTGGCCTCAGGGCTGGTTCTGCCGGGGCATGGGATAGTCTTTTTCGTTTTCCAAAAGTCTGCAGTGGCTTTGGACCAGCTGGGCGGGTGCTGTTTTTCTGGGTGGCTCGGGTTTCAGGACGTGGGGAGAGAGGAGTGCTTTACTGACTCAGTGGGCCTTGGGGACCCAGAGGCTGTTCACACTGAGGAGGTGGTTCCCTCTGCAGCCACCAAACTGTGCAGGTTCCCAGTTCCCCGCCAATGGCCCATGGCGGGTGTCTCTTCCCTCACTTGAGCTCAGGATCCTGTGCGCTGCAGGCGGGCTGGCCCAGCAGGCATCTTCCTGGGAAGTTTTAGGTGGGGTGGAGTGAGACTCGTTTTCAGTTTTTTTGGAATACGCGTTTCATTTCTCCGCTTTGCCAGTTGTCCCCCAAAGGGGAAGGCACTCTGACCTAAGGATCAGTGAGTTTAGTTCCACTTCCCTTCTCTTCGAACCAGCTGGGCTAATGTGTGTGTAGGCGGTCAGACAAAAAATCGGATTTGCTGCCTAGTGAGAGCAAATTATCCGGATAATTGGCTCAAATTCCTCTCCTCTGTGGCTGGGATAGACACAGTCTTTGGACAAGAAGCAGGGAATCTCTGCTCAGGAGAGGGTAAACACCTTCCCCTAACCCTGCAGACCTTAGGGGGCGAACTCCTGCAAGGACTTGGGAACCTGCCTGTGGCCACAGAGACCCTGCTTAGAACTCGGAACAGGAAGGCAAAGGTGCAGAGGAGTGGAAACCCGCCCGGGGCGAAGGCGACCTCGAGGACGAGCACTCTGGCTTTGGGATGGGCTCCGTCTGAAGGCGGGCTTCCAGGCCAGCTCAAGGGCGATGGGTAAGTGTCTGGGGGATACCTGAACCCACCTCCCTGCCACTGTCACGTGTGGGCACCCGTGTGGTGGAGAAATCACACCGTTTCTGTGCTCCCATATAAACATGACTTGTAGTGGGTCTCCATCCCCACACTCCCACTTGCACACTGCCTAGTGGATTTTGAGCAGAAAACAAAGTTTCTAGAGGACCTCAGGCCTGCCAGTACACTGGCCAGGTCAGGCCAAGAACAGGGAATCCTCCCCAGCCCTCTGCCAGCAGATGGGGTTTGGCAGTTGGAGAACCTGAAACCGTCAGTAGGTTTGGGGGCAGCAGAAGAACCTGGAGGGGCACAGCCCCCAACTTTGAGCTAATCCTGGACACACACACATTTTTAAGCAGTTTAGATCAATGAACACCCTGGGACACACATACTGACTACCACACAGAGTCAGAAGCGTGTGCAGCTCACTCAGGCACACCCAGGTGAAAAGTTACGCACACATAGGGGCACACAGGCAGGTCTGCTGGACGCACACTCACAGATCCTGCTGAGACAGGTTAAATGCACGCAGACACTCACAGGCACCACGCGGAGGCACCCCCGGGGCATTGCTGGGCACTTAACAGCCCCGCCACTTCTTGCACTGGCCCAGCGCAGCCCCAGACCTGAGCGGCTACAACTCCAGCCTGTCTCTGCTCTCCTCACTCCCGCGTTTTCTCTGGGCCTCGCTGCTGCTCCCCCTGCCAGGTTCCCGGTCTCCCAGTAGCCAACCCCCCCACCCCCCACCACATTCCCATTTCTCTCCCCACCCCCGCCCTCCCCACGGTCCCGCACGGCCACCCCGCGGTGCCCATGTAAATGACAGCAATAAATATCTAATCAAGGCCCCGGGCGACGCCGCGGCCGCGGCCGCCGCCCGCCAAAGCCCATTACCGAGCGGGCGGGCGGGGCAGGGAGGGGCGCTGGGGGGGGACGCCTGGGCTTCCAGCGGAGCTTGTGGTCCGGTCTGGACGTTCGTCTTGCATGCAGCACCCCTCAGCTCCGATCTTGGGTAAGTCAATGCTCTTCCCTCGCCTCAGTTTCCCCTTCGCTGAGAAGGGCACCGAGCTGCGTTCTCCGTGCTCCTGCGTTCTCACACCCCCCAGAGAGCTCTCTTTTTCGTTTCGCTGCCCTTCCTTTTTCGGACGACCTACTCGGCTCAGCCCCAGTGCTGCCGAACGGGCGGGCCTCCCAGCGCGCAAAGCCCTGGGATACTGGCCCCAAATGTTCTTCTGATTTTAGCCGGCTTTTCGGCGGCGGCCAAGGACCGAGTCCCCTGGATCCTCAGTCGCCAGGCCGGATGCCTTTCCCGAGCGGGGTCACTCCTTGCGGCCAGTCTGCAGCCGCTGCGCGTGCGGCCTCGGTGTGCCCCAAGGTCAGTGCGGCGCCCCGCGCCCGCCCCCGTCCCGCGGCCCCTCCCAGTGGCCACGCTCTGTCTGCAGGGCTTGTTAGCGTCCGGGCTGCCGCGGACCCCGTGTCTCGCCTGTCTGCCCGCGCGGGGCGCGAGCGGGTCTCCCGGTCCGGCGCCGCACGCCCCGCCCCTAGCGCCTCCGGCCGTCGGGGTCCGAACCTGGGCCTGGAGCGTCGGCTCCCCGGGGACCCCGCGGTCCATGTCTCCCAGCCCTGCCTGCCTGGGGTCTGGATGCGGCTGGAGTGACTCGGCTCGTTCACGCGGGTCTCCCCGGCTGGGGCGAACCAGGTGAGCCAGGCTTCGTCCTCCTTGTCGGCGAGAAGCCGGGAACACGCGGGGGGCTCGCTGCCCCTGTTCCACCCGGGCTGCGTCCCCGTCTCCTCCGCCGTCGTCTCGGGCGCTCCAGCTGCAACTTTGCTGGAAAGAAAGAGGAGAATCAGGCAATTATTCCGACAGTTCTACTCCCTGGACCTGTGGTCAGGCCTCCTTCAAGAATCCATGCGGGACAGGATTCGAGAAAAAACAACAGAAACTGGCCTCTCTCGTCTTCTCTCCCTCCCCTGCCTTTTTTCATTGCCTGGGGGGGGAAAAATTAACTCCAGCCGCCTGATTTCTTTGCGCCTCCCAGCCCTCAAATTAAGGTCCTCGAAAACCCGAGGAGGTAGGCGGATGGGGCCTCCCTCAGTCTCGGCCCATTAGCCTGCGGGGGGCTAATTACCCCAATTAGCGGCTGATTTATAATTAATGGCTCGGACCGAGGGATAATTGGATGTTAATGGATAACAGTTTGTGTAGGAACTAAACGCGTGGGCTCCTCAAGAGGGTCGTGGGGGCGGGGTCTGCCCTGAGACCCACCAGGGACCCCGGCGCCCTCCCGGCTGGCTCCCCCTTCCTCTCTCCTTCAACCCTGGGCCAAGACGCGAGGTGAGAATCTCCTTTGAGGAACTGAGCGCTAGGTGCCCAGAGTCCAGCACCCCATCTGATCTGACCCTTGTGAAGCCACTCACCCTGAAGCCCACCTGTCTGAGGTCCTTGGCTCCAACTCCAGGACTGCTCTGGGGGCCTCGGCTGAGGGGAGTGCTAGAGATTCCGGACCTCAAGCACAGCTCCTTCCTCCTCCTCGTGAATCAAGCAGTGTGGGGTTAATGGTAGCACTGTGCCGGTCATGGTGCCCGAATCAAATGCCACTGGGGCACCAATAGGGTATGTATGACCTAGGTGAGAGCAGTGGCCAGGGTCAGAGCTCAGTCTATGTCAAGCTCAGGGCTGCAGCTATGGCCGGAGGTGGCCTGGCTTTTGGTGGGGACATGGGGTCTTCTCTGCTGGGGGTAGGGCAGGGCAGGCAGGGTGAGGAGGAGACCGGCACACTCCACGCTGGGCTCTGCTGTGCTGCCGTTTCCGCATCTCCCAGAGCTACTCTCCCCTCATCCAGGGCAGATGATGATCTGCATTTCCCTAGAATCGAGCCCTGGAGCTGGAACTCATTACACTATCCCAGAGTCCATTGCCTGACAAAAACTGGCTCTATGTTTGCTTCTGGAATGAATGTCTCATGTTTCCTGTGCTGGGTATGAAGTACTGGCTCTGGAGCCAGACTCTGCGCTGCGGAAGGTGAGGCGAGGTGAGCACTGAGTTCACACTTCGGAGTTAGACTCCCTGGGTTCCTTCTCGGGCTAAGCCGCTTAGCAAGTGGCTACCTCTCTGGGTCTCAGCTATCTTATCAATCAAATGGAAATAATGAGATTGTTGTGAGGCTTAAATAAGATACTGCCTGTCAGGTTTCTATCAGGGTGGCTGGCAAAAGTAGTTATTACGTTTTAGGCAAAGGGCAGGCAACTACAAGGTGGTGAGGTAATGCTATGATAGGAGTTCAAAGAAGTCACCTGACATCCTGGGGTATCAGGGAGGCTTCCTGGAAGAGAGAGTGTCTAAACACAGTGTGAGGGATCAGCAGTTCTCCAGGTAGTGCTGGTAGAGGGGCAGTGTTCCGGAGGTGTAGTCAATAAATAACGTGGTGACTTAGGAGAGCTGTGTCTCAGTAGGGGGAAGGCGTGCAGTGGGTGAGGAGTGAGCAGGAGGGGAGCAAGTGGAGAGGACTAACTTGGAAATTCCTTTCAAGAAATTTGGATTTGAAGGGACCAGAGATAACTCATCTGAGAGATGGGTTCATTTGTTTTACATGGGAGAGATGGAAGCAGGTTTCAATGTTCACGGGTGGAGCAGTGGCACAGAGATTTGCCGCCCAGGGGAATGAGAATCTGAGGAAGGTGGATGGATGTGCCTCAGACTCTCCAGCTCTTAGACAGCCGGAAGTAAATGATGCCACATTTCCAGCTGTTAGCCCTTATGTGTGTCTAGAACGTGCCCTTGCTTATTCTCTGTGGCCTCGCTGGCTACGCTGAATCGCTGAATGGTTGGTGTGCTCACCCAGCCTCTGGCGGGGGGGGGGCATGGCTGAGAGCAGTCTGGTCCCTGGCAAGGGGAGGAAGAGGCTTTCTGCACTTTTGAGAGCCCAATACTGACAGCAGAGTTTCAGAGAGGTTGGAGGGTTCAGCAGTGACCTGAGAATGGATCTGGGGCTCTTGGGGCTCCTGTGAAATAAATAGCATCTGAGAGGGTGCAGCTGGGATCCCCTCATCTTCCATCTGCCCTCACACCTTGTGCCTGTGGCATCCTTGGTCAAGGTAAGGCAGGGGTCTGGGTACCCCCTTACATCACATATTCCCATTGCCGATTCTTGGCAATTTAGGACTAAGGACCAATGTGGGGATAGGGGTATTTGTTGGGAGGGGGCTCAGCTTTTCCTGTTCCCAAACAGCCAAGGGTGAATCATTTTCCTTAAGCCTCAATTCCTCATCTGTGGAGGGGAGATAATAATACTGCCTCCCTCATAGAGTGGAGACACGAAATTAATGTGGTTACTGTAGTTGTATATCTGGCATGTGCTGGGAATAGGCTTCTCTCAAAATCTTGGACCCATTAGCTCAGAGCTGGAAGAATTTAAGGTCATCTTGTTCAGCTACCTCCAACAACACACACTCGCACACACAAAGGAATGTCTTCTCCTGAGCCTCCCGCAGGTGCATCTGGCCAGTCCTGGGTTACACCCTTCTCACGACCGAGCTTTCTTTCCCTCCTGGGGCAGCCATTGGGTCAGTGTCATAGCAGAAGTCAGAGATGGTAGGACCCTTGCCAGTGTCACATGGCAGCCTGGGGTGGGGGCAGGAGCTCTGGCCTGGTGCTCTTGGCTTCATGTATTCTTGTTCTACCTGCTGAGCAAAAGTCCTTTTGGTCTCTAAAATGCTGGGTAAGAGGGACAGGTACAGGGGCCTCTTCCCCCAGAGGGTTGCTGGGGAGCATCCAGGGGCGAAGGGGCAGCAGCATTTCTCAAGGAAGGAAGTGCACGGTCTACCTTCAGTCCCTACCACTGCCTTTGACACCCACGGCTAGTCCTCACCGGGGCCCTTCTCTTGGCCACATTGTGGAAATGAATAACAGAGATCCTCAGTGACCTGGGCTCTCATCTTGCCTCTGCCATTGACTCACTGTGGGACCTCGGTGGGTGACTTTACTTCCCGGAGTCTCAGTTTTTGCGTTCATGTCATGGGGATAACAATTCCTATCTAGTAGGGTTGTGTTGAGCAAGTAGAAGACCACTGGCTCTTGGTAAATGTTCGTAAAAGGCAGCTGCCATTGTCAATGAGATAATGTGTCTGGCCCTGCTTGGAACAGAGAAGGTAAGTGAGTGCGAGAATGTCGGTCCCATCCTCTCCTGCTTCCTGTCCTTTCCTTTAAACAGCGGTTCTGCCTTGTTCTCCGCTGTGTGTTGGAATGAGAAGAAACGAGGAGGAATTAAAAGTTCAGAAAAGGAGAGGAAGAGGGGAAGATAGATGGGGTAGCCTTGTGTCGTGGCTGAGCCCTGTGTGACCAAAGGAAGGGTCCACTTTCCTTTTAATCAAAGATGCCTTGTGTGTGGTTTCCTAGTAGGGCTGCTGTTAATTTATAAAAAATGCCCCCTAATAAAATTCTGCTTGATTCTTCGATTGGCTGGGCATTAGGCCGCAGCCAGCAGCGACGCGGGGACATAACGGATGCATTTGCAGATTTGGAAAATTAAAGCCATCTATATGGCGCCTGTGGCGGGAGATCCGCCGATCTGCTTGCTTAATGAAATATAAAGATTCTTTTAACCAATGTAAGCACAATTCGACAGCTTGTGAAACGCGGCTGCCCCATGATGGATGGCTCTCCTGGCTTGCCAGGAATTGCGGGGCGGCACCTTTTAAATATATAATTGATTCTGTTTGGAGTGTGCAGTGGGCTGAACCCACGCAGGGCCCAGCCTAGGGCCAGGAGTGCAGGGCCCTGGTTAGAGGCTCCCGCAGGCCCTGCAGGACTCCATCCCAGGCAACTCTTGGCCTCCCTGTAGGGCCCACAGCACTCAGAGCTGGATGTGGTTGGGGCTCCAGCTGCTGGGCCTGGCTGAGGATCCCAGGAGCAGGTCTGGACTGCCTCTGTTTCTGGAAAAGGGCCCCCTGGGCGTGGGTTCCACGCACACCCAGGGTAATAGTCCTGGGGACAGAGGGAGTGGTGGGACCAGGACGCTGAGTGCCCATTCTACCCCAAGGACACCGCTTAGGCTCTGGTTCTTTCTCATGCATTCAGTATTTATTATTGACTAAGCTCGAGCTGTGTACCAGGCTCTGTCCCAGTGATGCAGAAACAAAAAAATGGATAAGGTAAATCTATTTTCTCTGTGCTGATCGACCTTTCTATCTCACTGTACCAACTCCACCTCTTCGCTTTTTTTCTATCTCTTTGTATTTCTTGTTCTCTTTCAGACCCTTTTCAGGGCCACATGACTTCTGAGGGGCACCATTTAATGTGCATTCCTCTACCGTCACACACAGAGGCCCACAGACATGCACACCCGCAGAGATGTAAATAACCACAGATACCTACGTAAACATAGAAGCACACATGGTTATGTGGCCGATCATAGTCAGGCTGTGTGCAGACATGGCCGCAAATAAACAGTGAGAAGAGCTGCAGACAGGTGACTCTGTAGTGCCACGTGTGTCCCACTCAAGTGGTAAGTAGCATCCCAATGGCCTCCCTGGGGCCTCAGAGGAGGCCTGGGGCTCAGATGTCCACCTGGAGTGAGGAAGAGGAGTGTGAGGCTGCAGAGAGGAGCTCAGCTGGGAAGATCTGGACTCACACGCAGTGTCATCTCACAACCCACACACGTGCACCCACAAGCATACGCACCAGGAGAAAGGTGCCCTTTCTTTGCTGTGGACTTACTGCCTTGGACCAAACCAGAGATGTTGGATGTCAGGGAACGACACGCAGGAGTGAGAGCCTGAGTGACTGGGGCTGGGAAACACTAGCTGGCGGGAGAACCTCACCTGTAGAAACTTGTTCCACCACTTCCTCACAGCGTGGCCTTTAGCAAAGGAGATCTAATCTTTCCCACCTTCCATTTCTGCATAGGTAAGATGGGAATAATAACAGTCCTTACCTCCTAGGGCATTGGGGGCATCGATGGGGATCTATGATGTATCTTAATAAGTAGTTGTTATTCTTAATTAATTCATCCGATCCTCATCTCCTGAGCCTGCCTCCATGTCAGATCCTGTGATTTGGGCTGGGGTGGGGAGTCCGGAAATGCATCAGAAACCTTTTTGCCCTTAAGGAGCTCGGTCTTGTGAGGGAGGAAGAGGTGTCATGTGTTACTCTAACTTGGTGCTAGAATGAAGAAAATCCATGGAAGGTGCTTTGTGTTCAGTAAATGGCAGCTATTTTTGTTGTCACCATCCTTTCTGTGACCCGAGGGCAGTTATCTGGAGCCTGGAGAAGGGGGAGATGCCCCATTTCCTCGAGGTATCAGTTGAACTAGGCCTTGATAGAGAGGGGGGAATTGATCAGGTGAAGGGGGAGGGAGGGAAACGGTGATTGCAGGAGGTGACAAGAGGGAGTGGCAGGCAATCTGGTATTGCTGGGATCTGGAGAGGGGAGGGCATCAGGCTGGAGGGGTGGCAGAGGCCAGGCCAAGAGGGTCTTGGAGACTCAGAGGGCCAGTGGTCTGGGGGAGTTGTGGGGCCCAGAGAGGCACCTCTACTAGCTTCAGTTAATAAAGACTTGTCATGCATCAAAAACTGTGGGATCAGCAATAATTAAGTCAATTAAAATGTCACCACATTAACAGCAGTGAGTTTTAAAGCAACAAAGCCTCAGAGTTCGGTGGGGGAGGGACATTCCAGTTTAGTAGGGTTGGGGGAAGGGACGGATAAAATTACTTGGAAACTCTGTTCCGTCTTCCCCACCTTGAGCTTGTGATGTGTTTTGGAGCCTGGCTCTATCCCCACATCCATTGAAACACATGGATAACCCTCTTCCTCATCACCCGCAGAAAAGAAAAGAAAGAATATAAATGTGAAAATCACCTGTAATCCTATCTGCTATTTCCCTGAGATAACCTCTGTTAACATTTCAGAATATAACCTTCCAGACTTTTTTCCCCTATGCATTTTTATACATACATTACAAAAATGGAATCACATCATGCAGAGTGTTACCTATTTCTTCCACTCAACAATATATTGTGAGCATCAGCACACACAGATACACATCACTGTTTTGAACGGTGGCACTGTATTCCATTGTTGGCGCGACTGTCCCCTATCCATTGAACTAATCCTCTCTCAGTGGACAGTGAGGTTTCCAATGGTTTGCCATCGTAAGCAGAGCCGTGATAAATATTCCTGGATACGTATCTCTGCAAACATGAAGGAGGAATTTCTGGGAATGGAATTGTTGAATCAAAAGATGCTCTCTCTAAAGGCTTTAGATGCAAGAACTAAAGAGCTCTCTTGTCAGCAAGGGAGAGGAAGGACCATTTCCCACTCCCCTAGATAACGGAGGGTAATAATTTTTCTTCATATTTGCTAATCTGATTGGTGAAAACATCTTATTTTAATATTTATTTCAATATTTATTTCTTTGGTTACAAGTAAGGCTGTGCTTTTTTGTGATATGTCAGGTAGCTATTTGTATTTCTTGTGTAATAAGTTGTCTCTTCATTTACTTAGCAGTCTTTTATTTAAGATGATCATGCTTTTCTATATAAGAGCTCTTTATATATTAGCAATAGTCTCTTTTATTTTTATTTATGCTATTATTTTAAAATCAATCTTGCTATGTCATTTATAGGGTAAATACTTCCCCAGGTTTATTGTTTATGGTATATTCTATTATACAATGTTTAAACACATTGCGTTGCCATGTCTATCATTCTTTTCTCTTAGATCCCTGTCTTTGGGGATCATATTTATGGTGCGTGGAGTGGGCTTTTGTAAGTAAATGTTTTGGTTGCTGTTATGTGAGTGTTTACTCAGAAATCTGTAAATCTATCTCTCAGCTCCTGACTCCTTTAATGTCCAACTGCCAATTCAACATTCTTACTTGGAAATTGGATCCATATTTCACACTTACCGTATCCCCTCAAAACCCTGATTTCCATTTCCCCCTTCCAAACCCCTTTCTCCCTCGATAGTCCTGATTCAGGAAATGACCCATCTTCACTCCGTAGCTCAGGACAAAACCTTGAGTCATCCTCCCTCCCCCGCTTTCCCTCATATCTTTTTTTTAAGATTATTATTTTTATTTACTTTCAGAGAGAGGGGAAGAGAGGGAGAAAGAGAGGGAGGGAAACATTGATGTGCGAGAGATACATTGATTGGTTGCCTCTCGAGTGCCCCCATCTGGGGACCTGGCCTGCAACACAGGCATGTGCCCTGACTAGGAATCTAACCTATGACCTTTCTGTTCGCAGGCTGGCACTTAATCCACTGAGCCACACCAGCCAGGGCTCCCTTACATCTTATAATTAACCTACCAGCAATCATGTCAATTCTGCCTTCAAAATATGTTGTGAATCTGACCACTTCTCACCACTTCTACCACCATCACCCTGGGCACCTCCATGGGTCACTGGACTGGACTTGAGCAGGGACTTGGCCTTTCTGCTTTTCTTCTTGAACCTCTGTAGCCTGTTCTCCATACAGCAGCCACAGTGAGCTCCTAAAACAAATCATGTTACTCCCTATTCAAGACCTTCCAGGAGCTTCCATCACACTCAGGACAAAGCATGATGTCCTTACAATGGTCCATGAGCTCTCCGGGACCTGACCCCAACTCTCCCTGCAGCCTCTCTCCCCCACTAGCTCCCTCTCCTGCTCTGCTCCAGCTCCGCTGGTTTCCTTACTGTTCCCCACACTGACCGAGCTGTTTGTGCCTCAGGGCCTTTGTCCCTGCTGCTCCTCCCCAGAACTGCTCATGGCTCACTCCAAATATCAGAGCCCTTTCCTGACCACATGTTCAAAAATAATCTTGCCTTTTCTTTTTCTTATTCTCCTCCTCTGCCTTCTTTTTCTTCAGAGCACTATTCCTGCCTGACATTATTACATAGATTTATTTGTTGTTATATAGCCCTCCTTCCTTGGAATGTAAATTCCATGCAGGCAGGAGCTTTGTTTGGTACTTAGTAGGTGGGTGCTCAATAAATATTTGTTGAATGAATATGTGTAGTATGTGAATGTGTATGCAATGTCTGTGTGTACATGTATCTGCTGCATGGATAGATATATGTAAGAACATCTGTGTGTGGGACTGTGGGAATAATGACATTGAATTTGTGACTTTGCTGAGTTTGTGTGTGAATCTGACTGCTTCTGTGAATGCCTTGCCAAGAACATCTGTGTGTGTGCTTGTGCATGAAACGTGTGTGTGTGTCTGCATGTGTAAGCGTAAGCACACAGACACTGCAGATGTTTGCTTCTGGACAGCCTGTGTCTATTTCAGTGAGGGTGGGGCGCTGGGGCACCTGGGTATATTCTTCTCATCAAATGGACCTGTCGTCACCTCCACCTTTACTTTCCCCACCACACCCTGGGAACGGGAAACACCTTCATGTCTTTGGGAGCCTGCGGACATTGGACCACATTCCAAAAATGACGTCTCAGGCTGACACAGGGTGGGTGCTCAGATGTGGACTGTGAGGGTCTGGGGGAGACTTGCGGCTGATGGGACCTCGGCGGCCTCATGCTGATCTGAACCATCTCAGTGGGAGGGATGAACTGGCCACGAGAAAACAAGGCTGAAACAATGCGGAGAGGCAGGTGCCGGATTGGCTGTTTTGACACATCTCTGCTCTTTCTTTAGGCCTCAGTAGACTTACCTGTAAGTGGGGCTCATTATTCTTGTTGTGCCTGCTTCTCAGGAACATGGTGAGAACAGGGGGGTGTAATGGTGGTGAGTGTGTAACTGATTACAATAGTGTTGTTATGTCTGTGCAGCATAGTAGGGTTTTAATCCACTGTCCCATCAGAGCAGGCGCCTCCGTGTCCTCAGTCCAGCCCTGGACTTGGCCACGTGTGGGCCTCAATGGATATTTGTTGAATGAATCAATGACTGTTCAAATGAGTACGTGCCTAGGTGCGTAAATGGGGAGGTGACCACATAAAGCAGCAAGCGGATTGATGAATCACAATGGATCACATTTCTGAGCACCTGCTGTGTGCCAGGCCCTATTGTAAAGGCTTCTCTTAACCCTTGCAACAACCCCATGAGATAAGTGCCATTATTAGTCCCATTCTGCAGATGGAGGAAGTGAGGGTCAGAGAAGTTAAGCGACTTAAGTGAGATTCCAGCCTAGGCAGTCTGCCTCCAAGCCCAGAGCATTAAACCCTGCACAAGCCCTGCCGAGGGAATCAACGAATGAGTGGTTGTTGAAGAAATAAGGGCAGGAACCCTCACACTATTAGCTGTGGGCAAGACAGACCCCTTTCCGGCAGGGAGGTGGCAGCTCTTAGGGGAGAGGTAGGCATCCAAGGTCTGGGCTGGGGGTGGTGTCTCCCCCGGAGTAGTGTGTGCCACCCTGCCCTATGTCGCCTCTCCCTTTTCCCTGTCTGCAGGCGCATGCCGAGATGCAGCACTACGGGGTGAACGGCTACTCGCTGCACGCCATGAACTCACTCAGTGCCATGTACAACCTGCACCAGCAGGCGGCCCAGCAAGCCCAGCATGCCCCCGACTACCGGCCATCGGTGCATGCACTGACGCTGGCTGAGCGCCTGGCTGGTAAGGGCTGTGGGGGTGGGACCTTGGGGACAGGACTAGGAGGGTTGAGGGTGGAGGCTCTGGAATGCAGAGATAGGAGGGAGGGAGCACTGGGAAAGTTTCCTCTGGGAGGTACCAGAAGATCCAGGTCACTTAGCAACATGGAGGGATATCAATTCAAAATCTAGGGGTGGCCATCCACAGCACCCCTTGTTGCCAACACTGTGCTGGGCACCAGAGCTGCCCTAGGCCTTCCAATTCCCTGAACAACCCTGTGAGGGATTCATTAGCCTATCTCAGGGATGAAGAGACTTAGGTAGGAGGGTAAGGGACTAGCCCAGAATTTTACAGCTAGGAAGTGGCTGGCGTGCCCAGAGCAGGACATTTCAGGTACGGAGGTCTCGTGAATAACTAGGGCTCTCCTGTTCCATGCACCGCCCTGCCGGGCACTGCGCGCAGCTCTCTGTCTTTCTGCATCAAACCGTTCAACCCCAGTAAGGAGAGGTTATTATCTCCACTTTATGGACGAGGAAACTAAGGCCCATAGAGGTTAAGTTTAGGCAGGGGTGGGGTGGTGGTGGGGTTTATAACATAATATCATAGCTAAAAATATGAACTTCGAAATCACAGATGTGTAGTCATCATAGGGTCTGCCCAGCCACCTTGGTTTCCCCGTGTACAAACAGGGGGCAATGGCAGGGATCCCCCCCAGGGTGTTTGGGAAGTTACATGAGAGAACTCAGGCAGAATAGTCGGCAGAGACTGATGGGTGCTCAGAGGTCATTATCACGCAAGTCCCAAGGTAAGTGCCCATGAAGGAGCTGCAGGCTGGTCCCCCCAACCCCGACTCCTGGTTGAACTGATTGCTTCTCTAGCCTGACAGCCTCTCAGTGGGCATGAGAAGGATTGGATGGCATGAGTGAGGAGCATGATTTACTGGGAGGTAATGTCAGCCCTCCCTCCTGTCCTAGGCCAAACCTCTGGGATCTGTTGACCACATGTAGGCCCAATCCTGTGCCAGGCAATCCTCAGAGGATTTTTGGTCACTGCTAAGGAGACCAGGTGTTCATTGGCCCATTAGAGTCATGGCAGGAGGAATGTGGCCAGGATCAAATGGTGGGGCTGCTCAGAGCAGAATGATCACCTGGTGTAGTCAGGGAGGGCTTCCTGGAAGTCATGGAGCAGGTCTTAAAAGGTCAAGGAGGGGGCACTATGAGGGCTTGGAAGGGAAGGTGGGGAAGCCACTCCCACTCTTTCACACCCTGCCAGGCTCACTAGATAAAACTGTGCCCCTGGTCACCTTCTGCAGATAGGTGTGGGGCATTAGCTTCCCGTGTGGGAGTGTGCGTGCAGTTCTGTCCTGGCTGTGGATGCTTCTTGGGTTTGGGGTGAGTTCCCCTGCCCGACCTGGTGATGACATTAGTTCCTGACTGTGTTCGAGGACCCAGAAAGATAGAGGCTCACCTCCGCTGGGGGAGGGGCACTGGGGAACTGGAGGACTCAGCACTCCCTCTAATTCTCTAATTCTTTTTTTTTTCAATTTTAATTTATTGATTTGAGAGAGAGAGAGAGAGATCCCCTTGTTTATGTATTCTTTGGTTGATGCTTGTGTGTGCCCTGACTGGGATCCAACCTGCAACCCTGGAGTATGGGGACAGTGCTCTAACCACCTAAGCCACCCGACTGGGCCAGATCTCTAGTTCTTAAGCAGAAGGGACATGAGCTCCAGATGGGGCTTTGTATGGAGACTTGCCTTCCAGCAGGAGGCTTTGCCTGGTGTCCCAGGCTGCGACCGCCTCCCCATTGTAGTTCCTGGAGCCAACCAGGGCTTGGCTTGCTAAGAGGTCCCCACTCCCTCCTCTGCCCCAGAGTGACCAGCGTGAGCTCAGGGCTCAGTCCAGGCTGGTATTAGTGTCAGTTTATGAGGGATTCGGGGCTTCCTTTTTAAACCGAAGAAGGAGCAGCCCAAAGTTTGAGACTTCCGGGACTCCCAGCTGTCACCTTCTCCCTCATCTCAAGTGTTGTGGATGACTCTCCAGTTCCTGGAGTGCAGAGGCTGACCCAGCCCAGGTTCCCTTCAGCAAAGGCAGTTCAGGATCCACTTGCAGGTGATGGGAAGCAGGGGGAAGGACGTTGTTGGCCGTCTTTGCCGAAGGGCTGGAGACTGGACACCAGCCCTAGGCAGACATCTATCCCAGGTGGTTTTCTTAAACCAGCAGTGCACCAACCCCATCTCCACTCCAAGCCTGCGGTGGCTAGGACCTGCTCTCTGTCCTTTCATCCTGGAGGAAGCAGTCAGAAGGGTCAAGACTGGATGCAATATGCCTTTCCTGTGCTCTCAGGCCCCTGCCAGAGGTCAGGTTTTCTGTTGATGAGCAGGAGCCTTAGGTCCTACCACCAGAGACCATAGGCCAACCAGGATGACGAGATTCAGATGCAGCGGAGATAGAGTCAAGTGCCAGGGAGCACTGTCTACGCAGCAGATATCTCCCAACAGACCTCACAGAAAAGCCCCAGCTCACAGCCTGGCTTCTCCTGGTCGGGGGCCAGTATTCTGTTGGTATCCAGACTCTAAGGGTCATAGGACATTAGAACCTTCATGACATGGACTTATAGATTATTGGCATCATGTAGACTCAGACTCATGTATGCCCAAAGTATCCCAGGATCTTAGGGCAGTGCCTGCCCACACCCAAACCAAATAAGAAAGACCCCTGATCACGTTCCGGCCATCTGTTCCTGAAGATGAGTTAGACCTCTGTGGACCTGATAGTGAATGATGGGGTGGGACAATCTTGACAACCCAACCCAAGGGGAAGGGGCCAGGGGCCAGCTCTGGCAGGAGCCTGGGTGTTCACAGTGGGTCCGAGCAGGGTAAGATTTAAATACTATTTCCCATAATTAAATGGGCCTCCTCTCCTTGCCCTCCAACGGCTGTACATTTCAAGACATCATCTTGGAGGCCCGCTATGGCTCCCAGCACCGCAAACAGCGTCGCAGCCGCACGGCGTTCACTGCTCAGCAGCTGGAGGCCCTGGAAAAGACCTTCCAGAAGACTCACTATCCGGACGTGGTGATGCGTGAGAGACTGGCCATGTGCACCAACCTGCCTGAGGCTCGGGTGCAGGTAGGGCCCCCCTCCTCTAACTAGACCCTGCAGACAAGCACCCCGCCATCAGTCTGGCTTCCCAGTGTCTAGGAGCCAGCAGTTCCGCCCTCAGTGCTGAAGTCTAACTGCTGTCTCCATGGACACCTTCACTGACAGCAGGGGAGTTTTAGAAGGGATCGAAGGTGTGTTTCCTAGAGGGCCAGGGCCAAGGCTATGATGCTCATCTCTCCCCAGAGCACCCAGCTCCACACCTGCCCTTCTTCCTTCCCTCTCCTACTGCTCCTCTCCCTGTCCCCAGGTGTGGTTCAAGAACCGCAGGGCCAAGTTCCGGAAGAAGCAGCGCAGCCTGCAGAAAGAACAGCTCCAGAAGCAGAAGGAGGCTGAGGGCTCCCATGGCGAAGGCAAGATCGAGGCCTCAACCCCAGACAGCCAGCTGGAGACTGACCAGCCCCCCAGCTTGCCCAGTGCTGACCCTCCTGCTGAGATGCACCTGAGCCTGTCTGACCAGTCAGCCAGTGAGTCAGCCCCAGAGGACCAGCCAGACCGGGAGGAGGATCCCCGGGCAGGGGCCGAGGATCCCAAGGCTGAGAAGAGCCCTGGGGCTGACAGCAAGGGGCTGGGCTGCAAGAGGGGCAGCCCCAAGGCAGGTGAGGCTGGGCAGGTGCTGTGAGTGGTGGGGAGCCCTCCCCAGGGAGAACAGCTGGGTGCACCCAACAGGGGCCTGGGTATAAGAGGTGGGTCAGGCTTCGACACAAGGTGCTTGGGCGTGACCCATTTGAAAGAACTTGGCCATAACAGGCCTTTGCCAGGTGGTCACACTTTAGTTGCTGAATCCTGGGAAGGTCTTGGGTGTTCTGGGGGAGGGGCTGGGTGGCAGGGGAAGAGTACTCAGGGCTAAAGCTATTTATCAACCACTCTGCAAGTATTCCAGTATTTTAACAGCCAGTATAGAGGTGCCTGTGCTTACTGGGGGAATATATCATACTGGTAACAGAGATTCCCACACGCAGCTGAGAATTGGAGCTGTGGTTTTTGAAGGAACAGAGCTCTGGCAGGAGATGTATCTCAGGCCTAAGCCCTGAGCCCAGGCAGGGAGGGATGGGGCTGTGAGCTGAGAGCTAGAGGGGGATGGGAGCCATGGACAGGAGAGGGGAGGGGAGGTGATGGCCATTAAAAAGAAAAGGACTCTGCCCAAGAAGTCACACATGGGGGCTTTTGCAGGGTCCCTGGGGCTCCTGCAGGAAGCCTGGGTGTCTCCTTCCCAGGATTCTGAGGGGTGCTTCAGGGGGTGCCCTGGCTGACAAGGGTGAGTATGGTTTCAGCCAAAGCCTGTTTCTGTCATCAGTGGCAAGGGGTTGGGAAAGCTAGGGATCCCGTCCTGGCAGACCAATGCCCTTGTCCTGAGTCCTTGGTTCTCTGCTTGCAGATTCCCCAGGCAGCCTGGCCCTGGCTCCTGCAGCTCCTGGGGGCAGCCTCCTGGGCCCCTCCCACTCCTACTCCTCATCCCCGCTGAGCCTCTTCCGTCTGCAGGAGCAATTCCGCCAGCACATGGCGGCCACCAACAACCTGGTACACTACTCATCCTTCGAAGTAGGGGGTCCGGCTCCTGCTGCTGCTGCGGCTGCTGCCGCCGCTGTGCCCTACCTGGGTGTCAACATGGCCCCCCTGGGCTCACTACACTGCCAGTCATACTACCAGTCCCTGTCAGCAGCTGCGGCTGCCCATCAGGGTGTGTGGGGGTCCCCACTGCTGCCCGCACCCCCAGCAGGCCTGGCACCTGCTTCGGCTGCCCTGAACAGTAAAACCACGAGCATCGAGAACCTGCGGCTTCGGGCCAAGCAGCATGCAGCCTCCCTGGGACTCGATACACTGCCCAACTGACTGCTGGCCTCCAACCCAGACAGGGGTCTTGGGAGCCCGCCTCCCAGCCCCATGGTTATCCTCAGATGGCTCTCAAGGAGTTAAGTCAATGAGCCCAGGGACCCTGGGCCTGGAATCCCGCCCCCTGCTCCCCTGGCCCACCCGAGTCCTAGCCTAGGTGAAGCCCACTCCTGCACTCTCTGCATGGCCCTGCTTGGATCCTGAGGAGGGAGAGGCTGGGGGAGTGAGAGGCTCTCACTTGCTGGATCCTACCTCAGTGTCGCCTCCCTCCCTCTCTCCCTCCCACCCCGTCTTCCCCCTAGTAAGTTGGTGTGCGGAATGTGAGATATAAATATAAATATATGAAATTCTATTTTCAGGCACTTGCCTGCCCCAGGCCCCCTGCCCTCTCTGTCTCTTCTCCTCTGCCACTCTTGCCTCCTCCTATGGCTCCGTATCTCACGCTGGCTTTTCTTTCTCTTTCGGTCTCTCTCCTTCTTCCCTGGCTTCCTCTCTCTGCCTCAGCCCTCTTTCCGGTGGCCTCTCCCTTCAGCCTCTGTCTTCCCCACTCGGTCTTTCCCCATGGCTCCTATCCCCACCCCCTCTTTCTTTGATGCTGGCTGTGTTGGTGTCATGGATTCCCAAGCTGTTTTGTTTGGGGTTGTGGTTTTTTAGTTTTAGTAATGTTGCTTCTCCTGCTCCTTCCCTGCCTGCCTGTCTCCTTCCCCCCACCCCCCACACTGCCACCCTCTCTGGGCAGCTGCTCCTCTCTGTCCCCAGCAGAGGTGATCAGGCCCTAGCTGGAGATGCTGCAGTCACTGGAGCTGCAGGCAGGAGGTGGCCCTGGTCCCCACACCCACCCTCCCCCGAGGCCTGTCATCTAGAAGGGGTGAGGAGCCACATTCTCTTTCCTCAGCTTTGAGGCCCCACCTCTAAGGTTGAAGAAGAGGGGAGTGGAGGCAGGAATCAGGCTGGGACCTCCAGTACAGAGGCCTGCAGCCCCTGCTCATCCAGGACTGCCCACTAGGCTCTAGATAGACCTCCCTGATGAGACTTCCCCAGTTGGAAGGAGGCGAAGGGGGAAGGGGTGCTCTCAGAGAGAGGTGGTACTCCTCTGCCACACCCTGGCCTGCTGGTTCAGCAGTCAGGGTCCATTGCTGGGGTGCGTCTGAGCCAGGAAGGAAGGCTGGACTCTAGCTCCTGATTACAATGAGTGCAAACCACGTGGCAGTGTGTAGTCTCAGGTGTCTGTTGGCGTCTGCTCCCAGAGCTGACTGTTGGCGGAAGGGCTCCAGTTTAGCCAGTCCTTGATGTGTTCCTGTTTATGACTGGGAACCCAGCTCAGAAAACTCCCTTTCAAAGCAGCCCTTAGCCTCTCTGGGCCCATGTCCTCATCTGGCCGAGATGGCCTGTTGCTGTCCTGTCCAGCTCTAATTCTCTGCATGTCTGTGCTCGGAAGTTTTTAGTTAAACTCACAACAACCACACAATGGCTCTCAAAAGCACAGTAATTAGAAAATTACTGTTGCTTTGCTGTGGAGCAATAGGCGTTGCACGCACAAGCCTCTCCACGGGCACCGCCACAGTCTCTGGGCCTCAGTTTCCCAGTAAGTATTATGGGTCCCTTCAAGTTGAGACAATCTGGGTCTGATCCTGCTTTTCTTGAGTTGCAGTGCCGGCCTCCGTGGTCACTCCATCTCCATGCCTTCCCATGTCTCAGGGCTCAGGGCAGGGTGGGGGGCCGGATTGCACAGATTCCCTCTGTGGTTCACCACGGCCTTCCACACCCAACTTAGAGAAGTTTCGTCTGAGATTCCTAAGGCTTGTCTCTTCTTCTAGTGGAAGGAGGAGGGGTGTCTACTGGTGTCTGAGTAGGGTTGGTCTGTAAGACTCTTGATGCATGTCATCCTCGGGGGTCTGGCTGAGGCACATGGGAAAGGCTTTGAGTGAGGGGGATGGTAGCCATGGCCCAGAAAGCTGTTTGAACAAAGCATTGGAGGGAGACCAAGTAGACCGCGGGGAAGGTGCTGCTGGCTTCATGAGGTGGGGCCCAGGGCCTTGCATCCAAGCTAAAGCCCTTACCTCCATAGCAGGTGGGAGATTCTGAATAGCGATCAGATGAAGCAGGATCTGGGCTCCGGGATTTCGAAGGTAAATCCAACAGCCACAGGAGCAGCAGAGTAGGAGGCAGGGGGACAGGAGGGTGGCAGAGACTCTAGGAGGGAGAAGGAATTTTTGGTTCATCCTCTGCAATCAACTCCAGGAAGGTCTGTTTCTGAATCCACCAAAATCTCATCTGGACTGGGCATGGGGACAGAAGCTTTTTGCCTTTCCTTAGATGCAAATGACTGTCACTGGGCCTTGGAATCCAATAGCTCTAAACACCACCTCCTCCAGGCAGCCTCCCATGATCTCCTAAGGGGCAAGTCCATCCCAGAGTCATGTTCTGTTATGGCTGGAGCCAGGGCCATCTAAGGTTCAGCCCAGCTTCCCTCAGATCTTTGTCAACACTGCCTCATTCAATTGACCCAATTCCATCGTCCCAGAGGAGGCAGGGAAGTGCATGTGGTCCCTGAGGCCGGGCAGACCTCCGCCTAATTTAGGGGACCAGCCTCAGTTACTGAAAGCAGTGGAGAGCAAGAGGAGAGACCACCAAGCGCCTCCTAGAGGATCAGAGGGTATGGGCTTGGGGCGGCCTGCTGCCCACCACCCATTGGGACTGAAGCTGAAGCCTCTCCCTGGTCAGCTGGGTCACTCTGGGGCTCGAGCTCTGACCGTCCCTTTTAGGAAAGCCTCATTCCTCACCTCTCCCTTCTATTTGAGGTCTCCATTGCCCTGCTTCCTCACTTCCCCAGAGCATGGTCCAGAGGGCCCTGGGCCCACCCCCCAACTCCGTGGCCTGCGGGCTGTACAGACTGCTTTCCAAACCAGCTGTTTTGTGACCATTTGTGCTTAGAGGTTGTGCCAGCCTGTGGCAAAAACACTGTGTACCGTATTTATTTATTCTGTTAGTTGAGAAAACAGCACTCAGATTCCCCTTTCCCCTACCCGACCCCCTTCGTAGTGCAGCATGACACTCTGTCCCGTGTATCGGTCCGTCCGTCTGACTTCCTGTGACATTGTGACCTATTCTTTGTCCTACTCGGCTAATAAAAGAGAGTCTGGCAGCACAGCTTTTGGTCCAGGTTCATTCCCAGAGATGCCTGCGGTGGGCTGAGCAGTTGGTGTGTCAAGGCCTGCTTGCTGCCTGCCCGTCCAGCACTGTGGCCAGTGGGGGAGGGAGGCAGGCCTGCCGCAGGAGTGGCCACTCCTGCATCAGCTCTGGAGCTCTCCCTATGGCTCTTACTAACCTGCAGCTGGAGTGTCACTCAAGTGGTCACAGGAGTAGAGGGGAAGGGTGGGGAAGGGTTCTGTCTACTCCTCACCCAAGCATGTGTGGCGGGTGGCCAGGGGCAGGGGTGCCTGAGGGTTTCAGGGGGGCGGGGTTCTGTAGGATGGAGAGGGCAAGGCATTCTGTGGGAAACAGCAAGTAAGCCAGGGCCGAAGGGGCAGGACAGGAAGGCACACCTGGGTCTGAAGGCAGAGCTGTTCTCCAGTGGGATGGGCGGCCTCCGGAGGGAGCACTTTGTCCTCAAGGATGAGCAAGCAGAGGATGAAGAAGGGGTTTCTGCCATGGGTGGCAGCCTGGATTCAAGATTTATGAGGGTCCCTCCGTGTCAGGGTGTGTGTGTACGTGTGTGTGCATGTGATTAGAGCTTGTCTACATGTTCCTAGAGAATCTGTGTCTGCTTGCATTTGTGTGTATGTGCATGCTTGTGCATGAGCTAGAGAGAGGCTGTGAGACTGTATATGTAGGCAATAACTGCAGAAAAAGGGTACAACTAAGAAGTTCTTCTCGTGAAATTGCAGCCCCTTCTGCGTTGCAAGAAAAAGATGACAGGCAATCTCTTCTGCTCAGCCCTTACTGCCCTCCCCCAGGGTTCCAGAGTGTCTGCACAGGGCCTCCGTGCCAGCTGGAGGCTGGGATCTGGGAGGGCTGACTGTCACTTCTGGGGATTTCCTGGTAGGAGAACCCCAGCGGCCTGAAGAGTGTGCAGAGGGCTGCCTGCTGGACTTCCCAGGGGCGGTGGCAGACCCCAGGAGATGCATTCCTCTCTCCCCAGTGGGGTTGAGGATTAGGGCGGGGAGCACCCCCCTTCACCTTGTCGTCCCACCTCCCTGTCAGGGGCTGGCAGATCAAATGTCTGCTCCAAATCTCCCACTGCTCCCTCAGGGACCTGAGCCACTGCAGGCCTCCTGCATACCTCAGTGTCATGGTACACACCTCCCCTGGTGCAGAGGGAGCCAGGTCATCCTGCAGTTCCAACTACTTATACATACTCAGCACCTCTTGAGCACCTGCTGTATGCCTGGCCCTGTGCTGGGTACACAGAAACAAGGGAAACATGGTCCCTGCTCTCAAGACAGTTACAACACAGGGACATTTGGGGCTCAAAACCAGATAACCAGGAGCACAGAAGAGGGGTCCCTAGATAAGCCTAGAAAGATCTTTAGGGAGAGAGGCTTTAAAATGTTTTTATCGATTGCTTGAGAGAGAGAAAAAAACATCAATTAGTTGTTCCACTTATTTATGCGCTCATTGGTTGATTCTTGTGCTCTGACCAGGGATCGAACCTGCAACCTTGGTATATCAGCACAATACTCTAACCAACTGAGCTACCTGGCCAGGGCAGGGAGGGAGAATTTTGAGCTGAGTCCCATAGGTCCAGTGTTTACCAGGAAGGCAAGAGAGAAGGGTGTCCTGGGAGAGGCACAGCATATCAGCACTACAGCACCCAGTTGGCTGAGCTGGGTTCTGGCGAGCCCCAGAACCCTGAAGGACCAGGGCCCTGTCTGGGTGGGGCATGAGGATGGTGGGGGGCAGTGTCAGGGCTGGAAAGGGAAGCCGGGAGCTTAGATTTAAGCCCTAGGACTGAGTGGGGCATGTTGGAAGCTCTTTCTAGTGGGGAATGGGTGGTCAGACTTGCATTTTAGTAAATTCCACCCCCCATCCCATATGCCTGTGGCATGGTGGCTCATGAAGAGGCAGAGATACCAGGGAGGAGGCTATTGTCACGTCCAGGTGAGAGGAAGGTGGCCTCAAGGTGGACTGGGGGGAAGAGGAGTGAAGGTTGTATTGATGAGAGCTTTAGAAGTGGAACTACTGTGGAGACTGCAGGCATGGGAGGGGTCAAGGGTGCTCCTGAGTCTCTGGATTGCCAATAGGTAGATGGGACCCTTGGGCTGGGGTGAGTGTAGGGGGATTAGCCTGAGCTCAGGCTGGTCTTGTCTGCTGCACTCGAGACTTCCACTTATTTGAGGGAAGATGTTGGGGTGTACTGGATCAGCCCTGCTAACTTAGACTTTAATTTTTCTTATTTTCTAACAGTTTTTTAAAAGATTTTATTTTCTTATTTTTATAGAGAGAGGAAGGGAGAAAGAGATGGAGAGAAACATCAATGTGTGGTTGCCTCTCGCGCACCCCCTACTGGGGACCTGTTCTGCAACCCAGGCATGTGCCCTGACTGGGAATTGAACTGGTGACCCTTTGGTTTGCAGGTTGGCACTCAACCCATTGAGCCACATCAGCCAGGGTAGACTTTAATTTATTTAACAAATACTATGTAGCACTTTCTCTGTGCCTTGCACTTTACAAATATTAAGTCACTTAATCTTCGCACAACTCTATGTGATAGGTACTATTACCTCCATTTTATAGATGAGGAAACTGAGGAACAGAGAAGTTAAAAAACATGCCCAATACCACACAGCTAGTAATGGGTGACCCAGGGTATGAACTTCAGAATCCATGCTCTTAACCTCGGTGGCTGCCAGCAGAGAGTGACAAACAAAGCCACATTGCTGAATGAGATCACACTGGGAAATGCTGAGGATGGGACCCCAGGGAAACACTGACTGTGAAGCAAAGAAGATCCTATTATGGAGTTGTGATAAGTTACTCTGGGCAAATAACTGCCCCTCTCTGGTCCTCAGTTTCCTCTTCTGTGGAATGGGAATCGTTAGCCACGTCCAGCCTGCTTCCTGGCGGCTCAGGTGAGATAGTGAGGAGGCCGGAGGCAGCGGAGGGCTGAGTGGCTCTGTGCCCGGCTCGCTGTCCGTGCTCGGGCGGCTCACAGTGGGTGAGATGAGGAAAGTAGGGGCTCCCGGAAAACGCTCCCTGACGCCTCCTGTAGTTCTTAGGCCTTGGCCTCAGTTCTTTCAGTCCAGGGGTCTGGCTCCTCAGGTGCCCTGGGGAAGGGGCACCTGCTGAGAGGGTCCTGGGGGATGGGCCCTTTTAGGGCCAGAAGAGCTAGGCCCACCCTCCCCCCTTCTTTCCCACAGAGCTGCAGGGGGCTGGAAGTCTCCCCCACCCCTGCAATCTCTCATTCTCCTCTCCCTTCTGGGAAAGCCGATTAGGAGGCGGCCTCTAGCCCGCCTCCCTGACAAGTTTGTCTGAACTTCCAACAAAGGCCCTCAGAGGGCTGCAGAGGGCGGGCCCTGGGCGGGGAACCTGACACCACTGGCCCAGGGTCACCCCAGCAGCCTAGGAGGCAGCTCTCTGGCTCTGACCACCCTAGGCAGGCAGGAATGCCTCAGGAGGGGACCTGACCCCATGAAGGCCTGGGGCTGGGCTAGGGCTAGGGGACGTCTTCACCTGGGAGCCCCTCAGCACAGGCCAGCACCCGGGAGGGTGGGTGGGGATGGACTTACATTCTCCCCCACACTTCCATACACTCCCAATTACACACATACCCTCCCGCCCTTCACCACCATACACACTTACACACATATCCTCTCTCTCAGACACATGGGGCATGCTGACTTCTGCATTGGGCCACACAAGCTCAGGGTGTCTGTCTGTCCTACTCATATACACACACCCATACAAGCCCTCAGACACACAGCCCATGCCCTTTTGCCTGGATGCTCCACATCCATCCATCCCATCCCCAAGATGTGCATTCTTCCCGCTTACTCACACCCCACAGAGCCCCTCCCACCCCCAACACTCAGAGAGGGGCACCAATTCCGTCTACATTTGGGCCCTTCAGCCACATTGCACGCTCGGTACCCAGAGATACTCCACGGTCGCGTCCTGTGCCTGCTGAAGATACTGCCCAAATGCCCACGTGCGAGTCAGACCGGATCCTAGCTGCCGCGTTAACAGCCGTGTTCCCTGTTCCATGCATCCATCCTCACACACTGTTCTCCTTCTTGGGGCCACCTTCATGGGTGTGTGACCCATACAGTCATGCAGGACCCTGGGGTTGAGCCCCATAAAGTTCTGATGTGTCCACCTTAAACCCCTTAATTTTTGATAAGGCGTCTTGCATTTTCATTTTGCACTGGAGTTCACAAATTCTGTAGCTGGTTTTGCTCCTTCAGCTCACCTGACCCTTCTGTCGCTTCAGAGACTCAACATATTCGGAAAGCCCTTGGCTTCCCCGACCTGTCCAAATGCCTCCCCTCCTCTCACCGCTGAGACTTTTCTGTCCGCCTCCATCCCTCAGTAGGCCGCTGAGTGTGATGGGCGAAGGGAACTACTGAGAACATGCTAAACTTGCACACCTCCTCCTAGTGTGATTTTGGGGCTCAGCATCCCCATCTGTAAAATGGGCTCACGACAACATGGCCTTCAGGGCTCTTTGTGAGGATTAAATGAGATAATGTCTGGACAACACTTAACACAAAGCCTGGTGTTTAGTAAATACTCAATAAAATGCTTGTTGTTGCTATAGTTACACTATTATTAGTGGCAGTAAACAACAACAGACCTGGCCCCTGACCCAATAGATAAATATTGCTGGAACAATCGCCCACACATCTAAATGTAAAGTAGCAGGGGTGGATGAGAAGCACATGTCTCTGACCTCACGGGGCTTAAAGCTAACCAGAGAGGCAATCTGAGGCTAGTATCAGGGATCAGTCCAGGGCAGGTCACAGATCTGCGAGGGGCTCAGAATGGGGCCAGGGTCAAAGCTTTGTGTGTGGCTGGGATCAGGGATCAGTTGGGGCCAGGGGTAGGGCTCAGCATAGGGCAAGTCACAGCTCAATTAAAGGTCAGATTTGGGGCTCAGAATGGGGCCACGGCTGAGCTAAGTCTGTGATTGGTGCTGTCAGTTTCATTTCTAGCATTAACTCACTGTGGGGTCATTTACTAAGCCGCTAAGTTTCTGTGAACCTCTGTTTATCATCCGTAAAATGGGGAGGTCTTCGCCTACCCCCAGGCTTGTGGGAATAGAGTGAGCAAGTCACGAAAGTGGAGGATTAAACTGCTGCTCCTGCTGCTAACGCCCCGAGCCTGGCCCCCTGGCGGTCTCCTCCCCCTGCCAGGCCAGGGAGGCTGTGCCGTCATTACCCACGTCTCCAGCTGTGGGAAACCACCACCTCAGCCTGGGATCCTTTCCAAGAGGAGTCTGGAGATTTTGAAAAGCCTTTTGAACAACAAAGGCCACAGGAGTGATATTTCCTCCAGGGGCTGACCGCCCAGTGGCTCCTTTATCTTGGCAACCAGGCTTGAAGAGCCATTCTTGGAAAGAGCTTGTGTGGGGCGTGTGCGGGTGTGTGTGAGTGTGAGCGTATGTGCACAAAGCCGCTCTTTGTTGCCATCCCCACCTGAGCAGGCTGGCAGACCTGGATGGCTGGGTCCTTCATAGGTCACCTATCCTTCCTCTCACCTCCACACAGATGTGCTGGGCAGCTGACAGGTAGGGGGCGCTTTCTTTTCACACTGTCCTGAGGTGTCCAGCCAGACTGGACCCTCACTGTGCCCTTTCCCATCTGTCTTTGGTCTTACTGGTCCCTTGTTCTGGGAAAAGCCTATTCATTCTTTAGAACACATCCATATGACACCTTCTCCAGGAAGCCTTGCTTGATTGTTCTAGGGGAGGGCAAGTCCCCTTTCTCTCTTCACCCCTCTTGGCCACCATGTACAGTTCTTATCCACACACAGCTGGAGGTCCCTGAGCAGGACCTGATGTGGCCCAGAGCCTGGCTCAGAGTTGGTGTTGAACCAATACCATAATGTTGAATTGAATTGGAGGAGCCGTGTGCGGGCCAAGCTTTGTCTATGACCTCTGGAACCTGGTTCCTGTCTGGACTTGTTGTGTGGCCCCGGCTTTTTCTGGGCCTCTGTTTCCTGCGCGGAGGTTGGAGGGTAGTCTACAGAGGCCACCTGCCTGCCTCGGATAGCCATGGTTCAACATCCAGGACCTCTTCCCATGCTGGGAACACCCAGCTGTGGGTGCAGATGTGGCTTAGAGTCACTTGTGTGGCAAAGCACCAGCAGTGGCTGAAAGAAGTGGGATGAAAGGGCCTCCAGGGATGGCACCCAAGGACGAGTGAGCATCGGTTGGCCATGAAGGGCTTCTCCCTTTCCTGGTCTGTCTCATTCCTGGCATCCTTTAGAGCTGAGGCTGGGGCTGAGGCAGAGGCCTTGGCACGGCCCCCTGCCTCTTCCTGAAGACATGGCTCTGTCCTGGCGGGGGCTTTAGATTTCTCTTCTTAGTCTTGAGCACCCATGTCCAGAGTTTAGGGACCACACCCCGTCTTTGTGAGGTGGGTGGGAGGGGCTTTAGTCCATTAATGTCTTTGAGCGCCATGTATTTGCCAGACACAGCCCAGACCCTGGGGACACAGTGCTCAGTCCCTGGCCCAAGGCCCCTATGCTGCTGTGGAGATGATAAATAGATAAGCAATGAAACAAATACATTGGGCGGGGTCGGGGGGGGGGGCTGATGAAAGGTTATAAAAAAACTAAAACAGGGGCTGGACTCAGGAGTCAAGACTCAGCTGAAGAGACAGATGGAATGACCAGACCAAGAGTAAGGACAGAGGTGACCAGACAGATGGACAGACAGGTGGACAGAAGGTGAGGAAAGAGGTTGGTGCAAGCCTGGAGGCAGGACTGAAGGCCCCCAAGGGAGAGGGGGTAGGGTGGAGAGGCATCTATTAAGCTGATGACTCCAGGCCCTAATCCTGTGCCAGGCCTAGGCGGGTAGTATGTGTGGGGGGAGGGGAGCACCCCTGCTGGGGTGTAATTTCACGCTGAAGGGCCTGATGGGGCGTCCCAGGGACTGATCCTTTCTGGATCAGAAAACTCACTTCCCTTTGTCGAATGCAGGGCGATTAACGCCTTAACCCTTTGTGGGTTGCCTGGGGCCAGCCCTGCCCTATCTCATCTCCAGCATCTTGGGACCTGCCCAGAGCCTTTGCCTCCAGCCCAGCCAAGTCCTGGACTGTGACACGTCTGCCGAGAGGAGGGCGCTGTAACTGAGGAAAGCCAGGGAATGGATTCTAAGACAATTAGCCCACGTCCCGGTTTCCAGCTCCCCCAAGCCCTTGTGCTCCCAGAGAGGTGAGCTCCCCACCCCATCTGCAGGTTCCCTTATAGCTCAGTTCAAGTGCAGTTTCCTTCAGGAAGCCTGGGCTTGAGTCTAATCTACCCCACCACAGCCTCCCACACGTCCTGTGATCGGGCGCTCATTGCTTCCCAGGGGAGCCCCTCCCATGGGCAATAAGCAATAAAGCCATAACCTCTTAGTCCCACTGACCTCTCAATGAGGAATGCACAACTGGCTGCCCCAGGAGGCCAGGTCCCCTAAACTCTCACGAGCCATGCCTCCGGTAACACCCCAGAGACATCCCTGGCCATTTTGTCTAATGGTGGCCGGATCCTCCCACTCAGCCCCTGCCTCCATGCCCTCTCTTCGTCTGTTCAAAGACACCCCTGGAAGTTGTCTTCCCTTCTCTGGCCCCTGCCCTCACTCCTCCTAGCCTAGCTTCCTTGCGGCCTCTCTGTTGCCAAGCTTCCCTGGGATGGGGAAGAGGGGCAGGGACCCGGCTGGACCTCCTCTAAGCTCCCTGGGTACCTAAAACCCCAGCCCCATTAAAAGAAAGCCCCTAAATGTTATTTACACTTCGGAGTCTTAAAAACCATTAACAAAAGCCACTTAATTCAATTATCTTCCCGGCTGGCTCGACTGGGCTTGGTTCTCAGCACTGAGCCCTGGCCTCCCCTTGTTGCCCCCTCCCTTTGTCCCCCCCTCACTGTCATTGTGTCGGGCTAATGAGGTAAACTGAAGCGAGCCCTGTCCCCCCTGACAGGTTTATGAGAATTTAATAAAGCGTGGCCGGGACCAAATGAGTTGCCTCAGCCTCGGAGAGCTCATTGTCTTCCGCGTCAGCGTTTTTGACTCGAGCCGCCCCCTCCCCCGCCTGGTTCCCGCCTGGCTCAGCCCTCACTCACCCTGGGTGTCTCCCAAGGTGAGCCTGAGGCCGGTGGGCCCGGCAGAGGCCAGTTTGGCTCTGCAGGTGCAAGGTACCCCGGCTGCACCCCGGGTGGGGCAAAAACTGAACTGGTTGGTGAGCCAGGGAGGGGATATATGGTCTCTGTGGACCTCTCCTTCCCTACACACACCAGACCCTGGGAATGTACAGAGATTTCTAGGACCTCTGCTTCCCGGCCCATGCCACCTCCGTGCTCCTGTCTCACAGGCTGCTGCTGCCCACCCGGGGCTGAGGCCTGGCTGGAGCCAGTTGAGCACAAGTCACTTGCTCTTACCAGCCAGAGTAAGCTTCCAGAGCAAGGGGGCTTCTCCTCCTGTCAGGGCACAGGGTGGGGACACAGGGACACAGTGGTGGCCTGGTCCCACTCTCTTCAGGGAAGGTCACCTTCTCACATTTTCCCTGAAAGGTAACAAGGGGCGGAGCACCGCCCAGGGAGCAGAAGGGACTTGCCCAAGGTTCCGCAGGAGCCAAAAATGCAGGTGGAAGAGGGTCCCAGACACACAGGCAGGCAGGAAGGCCTCACTCCAGAGCCCCAGGAGGACCTAGGGGAGGCCTGGCTGTCCTCCTTCACTCAGGTCCTGGACAGCCTAGAATCAGCCTTTCTCTGCCTGGCCTCTTAGGGGTTCAATGCCCCGGAGTTTCTGGACCATTCAAAGACCCAGAACTCCTTATCTCTCCCTCAAAAGTGTCTCCAGGGGTTCCTTCCTTTTGGCGCTGAAGCCTGGCCTGGCACAGGAGCCTTGTCTGAAAATGCCCTTCAGTCAGTGGGGTGCTGAGGGAGCAAGTCTTAGGTGTCAAGGCTCAGCCTGTGACCATGATGACAGTTCAGTCTTCGTCCAGGGTCAGGGCTCAGTGTATGGCTCAGGGTCAGAGTTTACTTTGTGACCAAAACAAGGGTTTATTATGTATCCAGCATCAAGGCTCAGTCTGTGTCCAGTTCCGGGTTCAACCTTGGGTAAAGCTCGGGGCTCTGGACTGAGTCAGAACTCGGGATCAAGCAGGGTCAGGGCTCACAGTGTAACCAGGATCAAGCTCAGACTGGGATTGAGTATGGACTTGGGAGATGGTTCACCCTGTGACCTGACTCAGGACTTACCTGTGACCTTGATAAAGTCTAAGACTATGTCTAGGGTCAGGGCTCCCTCTGTGATAAGGTCAGATTCCAGGGCAGGAGGTGTCATTTAGTAAATTTGGGTGACTTTACCCTCCTCCCTACCCCTTCCTCATGCACGCCCAACTCCTAGCTCCTCCCATCCTGCATGCAGGGCCTTGACCCTCAGAAGAAGAAAAGGCCAAATTGTGCAGGCTGCCTGGGCTGTTGGTCTCTATCCCTTGCCACATACCCAGGCTGCCCTCTAGTGGCACTTCCTAGCAGTGCCGATTTCCTCAGGCTTGGCTCACCTCTCTGGCCATCCCCTACTTTTGGGAGCCTGGCCCTCAGGGCGTCAATCAATGCCCATCTAGCCAGCTCTACATTCCTGCGCCCGCCAACCTCCTCACAAAGAAGTAGAAAGCAGGAACTCCCACATGCAAGGGAGTTCTCCTTCCTGCCCAGAACTGGGTATCTTGGTAATTTTCTTTTAGGGGGAACTAGAGCCTCAGTTGTGGGATGAGATTCACACCTTTCACTCATTCAGCACACATTTACTGAGCACCTACCTTGTGCCAGGTAGGCACCGAGTGCATAGCAGTGAACAAGACAAGTCCCAACGGCTGGGAGCTCATATTCTGCTCACTTTTCCCTAATCCGCAACTGCTAGCCTACGGACCTCACCTGCAAGGCACGAGCACCAGCAGAAAGGAGGTGAGATTCAGAACTGGGCAATTTGGGGTACCTTCTCCCCCTAGACTCAGCAGTTAGATTCATCTAGATTCTGGGTTCTGTCTTCATTTCTCCCCATGTGCCCTATCTGGACTCATGGCTTAGCCACCACCCCAGCGCCAGTGGCTTCTAAATCTGCATCCCCTTTGCTCTCTTTCCAGAATTCAGGGTGTGGCTCTAGCTCCTGTGGGAAGTGGGAAGTTCCACCAGCTAACACACTCTTCCAAGAGCCCTTCCTTTTCTTTTTTTAAAGATTTTATTTATTTATTTTTAGAGAGGGGAAGGGAGGGAGAAAGAGAAGGAGAGAAACAGCAATGTATGGTTGCCTCTCACATGGCCCTCACTGGGGACCCGGCCTGCAAGCCAGGCATGTGCCCTGACTGGGAATCGAACCGGGACCCTCTGGTTCCCAGCCCGTGCTCAATCCACTGAGTTACACCAGCCAGGGCAAGAGCCCTTCCTTTTCTTTCACCATATGCCCAGCTGCTCAAACTGAAATTCTAGAACTTCCTCTCAGATTCTTCTCTTCCACTGCCCTTAAATTCCCCCAACAGGGAGACCTCAAAGAGTGGGTGTAGAACCTGTCCACGTCACAGCCACCCCTCCACCCCGGCCGCCTGCATATCTCACTGCAGTCACCTACTGACCCACCCGGTGTTCCTCTTGCCCCTCAGCACTCTATTTTCCACACAGCAGGCAGAGCGGTCTTTATCATCATACATCAGATCATGCCACTTCCCTGCTTAAAACCCTCCAGTGGCTCCCATCTCGCCAAGAATAAATCCCAACTCCTCTCCCTGGCTTGCTCAGCGGTACTGAGCTGAGCAATATGCTCCTTTCCCACCCTCACCAACTTCATCTCCCACCTGTGTCTCCACAGCCCTTTTTTCTTGGCCTGATACATGGAGTTCAAGTTTATTCTCCCCTTGGGGCTTTTGCATTGGCTGTGTTGCCCCAGAGGGGCCTGAAGGAGGTGAGGAGAGGAGTCCCCTGGTAGGGCAGGCCTGGAGAGATTGGGGTGGGGGTTCCTAGGGTGGCTGATTAGAAAGTGGGCTCTGGGGTATAGAGAATATCTCCTGGTGTGCCTATGGAGAGGGAGGGAACACAGATGAGACAAATGACCTCCTGCAGGTGGTGGCAGTGGATGGAAGACTCCAGGGAGCCAACATTGCCTCCTCCCCCCTCCCCCGCTCCCATTCTATTCACTCACATCATCTCTGTGGGGCCCACGGCCTTGAGCTCTTATCACCTGTTTACTCTTCCTCTTCAGCAGTCCAGACAGGATCTGGAAGTCTTGTGGGGGGAGAAGAGGAAGAAGGTGTGCAATTCCAGACCCCTGCCCACAGGTGGGAGAGAGATTTGTGCTGGGCCTAGCATTCTAGGGCTAGAATCTAGGGGGTTTCCTCCTAAAAGGTAGGGGAAGGGTGAGCCAGACCACACCCCAAGGCAGCATCAGCAATGGCCCCCCTCACCTCCTACTCTACCAAGGCAGTAGGTGGTGTCTGAGGCTGCAGACCAGTGAGCTGGAAGAGACAGGACTGGAGCCTGGGGAGGCAGCCTTCCTTACACACACACACACACACACACACACACACACACACACACACACACAGTGGTGGGGCAGAGGGGGGAGTTCTCTGAGAAGAGGTCATCAGCTCCAGGGGCTGGATGCTTCAAAGGTTAGGGCCCATCGACCCATGTGAATTAATAGAGATGACCTGCTCAGCACCTACTGAGACAGATTCATCCTTCTCCAGGTCAATGAGAGGGGGAGAGAGCAGGAGAAGCAGAGGCAGAGAGGGGGTCAGAGGAAGGCAGAGCCGCAGCGCTGACGGGAAGAGTTGGGGCCCAAGCAGAAGAGCAACAAAGCCTACTCTGGAAAGAGAAAGGGAGGCTGAGGAAGCTAAGGGTGGATGGGCAGGCAGTCATGGCCGACAAGGGGTGTGCCACCATCACTGGGGACTGCTGGCCTCAGTCCCTGCGATGAGAGCAGGGGCTGGCCCAGGGTTGCAGCACCTTCGCCCCAGACCCCAGCTCCCTTGTTTCTTCTTGCAAAGCGGCCTCCAGTCCTCCACCAGATGCCCTCACCCACCCAGATGGAACGCAGGCTAAGCCCAGACTCTGCAAGTCCAGCTAGGCCAGGAGAAAGGTTCAGGATCTGCATGGCGCTGGGAACCCTTCTTTCCTCACCATCCCTGCTGGGTGACCCAGCCCTTCACCACCACCACAGGCTCCCACATGCACGCGTGATGTTAGTGTCACTCACACTCCCCATCTCATTCATGTAGCCAGGCGATCTCACCCACATGCACACTCACATATTCATCCAGCCCCCAGCTTGACACACCTGTTCCCACAGATATTCACAGGCAACCTCAGACTCAGTCTGTATTCATTGCCACACTCTCCTCTCCCCTGGGGCCCCCTTCTAGGTCTCCAAGAGGATGGGAGGACCCCAGAATCCGGGGCCCTGCAGTCAGGTCCTCCTCCCTTCAGGGCTGCACACCACAGAGGACTTGACTCCACACAGGTGCTTTATTGACAATCAAGCACGGAGGGAATGCACAGTGAGGGGAACCTCACCACTCACCCCCGCTGGGGCCCCGGCCTCTGCTCTCCCTGCTTTATCTACTCAGGCAGAAAGGGTGGAGTGTGCTCATCCCAGCCGTACCTTAGGGACTGTTCTGGCTTAAATCAGAAACCCCACCCCCACCCTCACACCTTGCCCAACTAATCCCAAAAGGTATGGGGGTGGAGACAAGTAGGGGGAGGAGGAGCAGAAGGGGGAGCTGGTGACCTTTCACACTGTGCAAGGACGGCAGACACCGCGGGCTGATACTCCTCCCCTTCTCCTGCTTCATCCTACCCCTTGAGGGTGTGGGCCTTGCAGGTAGTCGGTCCCTCTCAGAATGGCCCCATTCACAGTGCCCAAACGCCGTGGGTGGTGGTGGTGGTGTTTGGGACTCAAAGTCTAGGGGCCCAGTTTCATCAAGTCTGGGGAATGAAGTAATGTAGGGCCCAGCAGACCCCACCTGGAGGGCCAAGGAGCTGCTCCCTCCTGGCAGTGGGGACATGCCTGGACACGTTCTCCCCTCCAGAAGTCCCAGAGATGGAACAGATGCCCAGCTGCCCCGCGCCCGACCCTAATGAAAATTTCCGTTTTCTTGTCTTCTCTTTCTCCTCCTCTTTCTCTTATTTTCTTACAGGGCACTGAAAGAACCCCTGCTTGGCGAGTCCGGGAGGGCCCGCGCCGCTAGGGGGCCTCGCGCTCCCGGGGCAGGTTGAGCCGGACCCCGTTGGTTCGTGGCGCGCAGGCTGCAGCAGACGCGGGGACGTCCAGGGCGAAGGGGCAGGGGCCTGGGCTGGAGCGGCCGGAGGACGCGGCTGAGGCGGCGGGGCTCAGCTGCACGGCCGTGGTGTCCTGCGCCGTGCGCTCGCTGCTCTCCATCTCCAGCGCCACCGGCCCGGTGCCGCCGCCCCCCTGGTCCGCGCCCTTGGCTGTCGCCGAGCGCTGGCGGGACGCAGGGACCCGGCGGCTACAGGCGCAGCAGGCTGCGAAGAAGCCGAACGCCACCACCAGCAGCGCGGGCCCCACGATCAGCGGCACGTTGTGCCTGGGCAGGAAGGAGGCGAAGGTGCCCACCAATGTCACGTTCACGCCCGCTAGTAGCACGCACAAACCGCAGGCGCAGCATAGCGCGGGTGATGGCAGGCCCGGCAGCCAGCCCTGCGCGCGGACCGCAGGCGCCCGCGAACCGGGTCCCTGGCTCTTCCCTTTGGGCGGCATCGGTCTGGGGAGTCAGAGCACTCATCAGTGTCCCTCCTGCCGCCAGTTCGGACCAGACCCCATGTCAGCGGCCCAGCTCCCAATGGTCCTGTGAGCACAGAGCGAGAGGGAGGGGTCAGCAGAGTATCTCAGCTCCCAATCCAACTCACAGTTCTGGGGCTACACTCAGCACCTGGGAGTGCAGAGGCCATCTTGGCCAGCCCCCTGCCTCTGCATCTGCCTCTGCCTCTGGGAAGCAACAACCCACCGCAGCTCACCCCTGTGGGAAGAGTCTGCCCATTGTTTCCCTCCTCAGCCCCTGGGTCCCCTGGCTACCCTTACCATCTCCCCGCCCCCACAGATAGATACAGTCCCTCCACCTCCTCTCTTCCAGGAAGACTTCTTGAACTACTTAAATTGAGTGAATGGCTTTCAGGTGCTGAAATGATCATCATTATCTGTAGTCCTAATTAGAGGGCAGGTGGCCACTCTGGGGATCTACACAACTCTCGCCCTCCCCCCAGTGACAGAGGGCCTTGTAAATCATCTGGGATAGCCCCTCCATACCCAGATAGAGAGGTCTAACAACTTACCCAAGATCCAGGACCAGAGCCTAAGCGCCTGCCTTCTGGTGTGCATGCCGCCACCTTGGGCTCTGGTAGGCATTGCAGTGACATGAAATAATCAGATGAGGTCCTGGAGTGAGTGAGTAAGAGTGAAGAGCTCCTAATATTTCAGATGGTCAGTGAGAAGGGACAGTCCCTACATAGGTTGGGTTTGGCTGGAGCAGACTCAAGACCCCAGGTTCTTTCTAGACTGGGAATTCTATTAGATTCCAATCCTACATCCATTCCCCCCCCTCCCCACCCCGACCCCTGACCCCCAGGATTCCACTGTTGAACGTGGACTCACAAGCCTGATTACTGGACACTAGAATTCCTTTCTAGGATGCCCGAGTTGTATCTGGGGTCTATCACTGGATTCTAGAATTCTGGGAATGCCTGCAGAAGCAAGGGGAAGGTCATCAGAGTCTAGGAATTGATAATGAAATCACAGGTATGAAGACCCTCAAGGATGAGGTCATAACTACGGAGCTGTTAGAATTGTGAAAGAATATCACAAAAGGGCCTGAGTGAGAACGAGAGACGCATAATCAGATGGTGCCACAGGTGGGAGTAGAGCATGCAGGACGTGCCCTGGACGAATGGCCCGACTGTCCACGCTTAAGTGTTAACATCTGCCATGTGGGGCTAATCAGAGAACCTGCCAGAGGGTGTAGCAATAATTAAATGCTTCAAGCTAAACCACATGCTTAGCACAGAGCCTGGGACACAGTGAGAATTCCGTAAATGTTGGCCATGTTGTCATCACGGTAGTGGATAGACGAGGGGGCTATAAGGTCTCAGATCTGGGAGGTCTGCCTTGTCTAGTTTGCAAACAACAGTTGGTCTGTCCCTCGGGTGGAAGTGCCCTGGGAACAGGCCCTGAGTTGTCCTTGTGGGTGTCCAAAGCCTCATGCAGTGGGGTTGCAGTGACTTGTGAGTGAAAATGAGGACAGGTGCCAGAGAGGGGCAGCTCAGGTCCTCACTCTGGACACAGGTTTGAATTAGCCTGGCCCAAGCAGGTGAGAGAGTCTGGGGGGTGGGGGGTACACTCCCCATTTGCCCAGATCTGATGGCTCCAGGGCTCCCTTCCCTGGCTCCATAGTGAGAGGCGGCAATTCTACAGAGACTCCAGCCAGAAGCACCTGGCGGTCACACTAAGCTGGCAGGAATTCAGAAATCCCCAAATCCTGGCAAAGAAAGCATGTGTTGACCCTTGAAGGCATTTATAGACCACAGATTCCTCCGGAAGCTCCACATTTGCATGAACCATCTGCTCTTTGTAACCTGCAGCTGTTGGTTCTGCCAGACAGAAATAGTAGCTACTAAAGAAGGTGCAGCAGTTTCCAGTTTGCAGAGCACTTCATGTTCGTGACATCACCGAATGGTACGACGGCTTGATGCTTGCTAGCAGCCACATTTCACAACTGAGGAAATGGAGGATCAGGGGGGAAGTGGAGCTGGGCTCCCATGGCTGGACTGAACGACAAGACATTCTGAGACCAGAGTCAGAGAACACATCATCTGGCTCGCACTGCATGCAATCTTGCTTCATTTTACAGAGAAGGATTTGGTCCCCTTGGCGTCAATGTGGCTGTAAACCCCGATAACCTTCCTGTTGCCCTCAGTAAGTTCCGTGTGATTCCCATCCCCTCCCCGCCCCTTTTCAAACTCCTCTCTACCTCTCGAATGTCCAACATTATCTGACAAAATCGAGCCTTCCCACAGGAGGGAAGGCTCGGTCTGAGGCCGATGGGGGCAGCCCCTGACGGAGTCTGGCCCTTTGCCTCACCTCACAACAGACCCCTGAAAGCTGACACTGGACAAGGGACAGGGAGGCCCTAGGCGGCTGGAGGGTCCAAGGCTCTCCTTTCTTTTCCCGTATGGGAAGACTCTTTGTCTGAGTATCAGCAGTTTTACTATGATGTGCTGAGGCAAGATTTTTCTTTGCAGTTATCCTTTTTAGGTTTCCTGGTGCTTCTGCAATTTGTGGCTTGATTCCCCCACCACTCCAGTTTTGGAATACTTTCAGCCATTATCTTTTCCCCATTTTCTCCCTCCTGTCCTTCTGGGACCCTAGTTGTACACATGTTCAACCATTTGACATAATCCTACAGGTCTCTTACATTCTATTCTGTGTTTTCTAGCCTTTTTATCCTCTCTCTGTTTCTGTCTGGCTATTTTTCTACTAATCTATCATATGGTTTGCTAATCCTCTCTCACTTGTGTCTTCTCTGCTGTAAAATTCATTGATTCAGTTCTTAATTTCAGTTGTTAACTTTTCAGTTCTAGAATTGTCACTTGATTATTTTTCAGTGATTCCAGTTTTTTGTTGACTCTCTCTTCTTATTTATTTTCTTGAATGTAGTAACCCTTTAAAGCCCATGTCTGAAAACACTTTGTTTCTATTGCTTGTTTTATTGCTCTTGGTTTGGGTTATTTAGTCTTATCTCTTGGAATGCCTGGTAATTTTTTATTAAATGTCCAACATTATAGGATAGCATGACGCTCTGGATGATGTCATCTTCCTCAAGAGGAGATTCACTTTCGCTGCTGACAGGCAGCTAAAGAAGGGACAGGCCACCATAACCCAGTCTGGGAGCCGTGCTTCCGTCTTTCTGAGTTTGGTTTATATATGGTTAACAAGTACTCTCACAGGATAGCCCTTGGGGCTCCCCAACTAAAAGCTGAGTTTTTTTTATTGTTAGTTTGTTTGTCTAAAACAAGGCCTTTGTTCTTTTTAAGCCCTAAATTCTGATTTTAACTTCCCAACTCCATGCCGTGGCTACTGCTCCCTATAAACTGCATAATGCCTTAAGGGGAAAAAAATGAAACCACATATTATTTCTTTTCTCTCCAAGATTTTGGCCCCTCAAGTTCATACTGCCTTGGTAGCTCTTCTATGTCCTAAAACAGAGTTCTTAAATGTTTAATCCCACATTTTTAGTTATTCTCAGTGAGCAAGGTGGTCCAATCCAAGCTAGCTTATCTTAGCCAGAAGCAAGTCTAAGTGAAAATCTGAAATGAGCACTTTCAGATTGCTAATTTAATGGTGCTATGTGGAGCACTCTCAATAACATGGGGTCAAGTATTACTGTTATATCCCCATTTAGTAGATGAGGATATCAGGGCACAGAAAGATCAAACTCCCCTGAGACCACTGAGTACCAACGGTGGTGCCAGGACTTGAAACCTGGTGTCCTGATCCCGAAGCCTGGGTTCTCACCTTAGTACAGTACTAGGTTTGCTAAATGCTTGTTGACTGAGCTCCAGGCAACAGCTAGAATCTCCAAGAATCTCATAGAAGTTCGGAGCATAGACTCTCATGGCCCCAAGATAAGTTTCTGTAATTAGCACTTACACTGCTCAACTGTTAGCAGCACAGGAGGAGGCAGGGTATGTTTTGTATGCCTTTCCAGAAGGGAAACTCCTTGGCTTAGCACACTAGGTTCAACAAAAGGAATGCCTGCCCAGGGGCTGAGCTTCCAAAGGCTAATTGCCAATAAATGATTCTTATCTGGTGGTTGGCAGAGCCGCCCCTGGAAGACAAAACTACTTCCAGAGTTTCCACCCTGGGCAGAGAAAGGGCTAAGGGCCCCTTCTGCCCCTACCCTGGTTAATTGGGATCTGAGGTGCACAGGGGTGAGGTGTTAAGGTCGCTTAGCTGTTGCAATTCAATTTGTGCTGCCCGTGAGCCTACAGGACCCTCCAGCTGGCGCTGTTGCAGTGCTGGATGCTCTCACAGTGGGCGCTCTTGCGAGCTCTGCTGTGTCCCTGGTGCTGTTCACTAAATCCTTCTGGTTCTTCCCCCTTCTGAACGCACGTTAAGATTGCACTTCCTGAATACTTTGCGATTAGGTGGGGCCATGTGACTAGTTCTAGGCAATGAATTGTGACCTGTGTGACTTCTAGGCTGGAGTGTTTAATTTTGGAAGCAGGACCCTCCGAGCTGGTGCTATTGCTATCCCGAGCCTTCAAGCCCTTTGTACCTCATCCCAAACCCCGCCCTCCATCTCGTTGCGAGCAGCAGGGGAGGTCATTGTTCTGAATCTAGAGTTGTCAGGGTCGGGACTGACTGTCTCTTCAGTGAGCACTCCAAGCTGCTCAGGCTGTAGAGATCACCTAGTTGGGTCCCCACATGGGGGAAACTGAGACTTGGAGTGGGAAAAGCCATGGAAGGAGTCTGTGGCCAAGCCAGACCAGACCCGGCCAGGGCTCTGACCACTGCTGCTGAGCTGCCCCTGACCTTGATCAAGCAGTCACCCTCCCTGCTGCCCTGCCTCTGGTGAGGGAGGCCTTGGGCCTCTGTTTGGGAGTCCATGCCCAAGCAGTTCAGGGCAGAGGCAGACACTCAAGATTGGACCTCTGCCCAGGGCTCTTGATTTTGGTCTGTGGGTAATTTAGGAGCACTGGGGCCCCTTCCTGGGCCTCAGCTGTCCGAATGTAAAGGGAAAGGTTTAACCAAGTGATTGTCTCCAAACTTGGCATCCTGCTGCTCCACTCTCAACCACCTGTAGCCTGTGAAGGTGGAAATGGGGACCTGTTCAGAAATTGCTGCCTATATATCAAAAGTCCTCGTAAAAATGGTACATTTATCTGTGATACGGCTAGTCTTTGCTTTGGCTAGAGTTAAGCCCTTCCCCTGAGAAGTAACCTGCTGCCCAGGGGTTAAGCACTGACCCTGTGTTAACACAGTTAATCTTCACTACAACCCTGTGAGCTGCCTCAGTCCTGAACTCAGGTCACAGTGATGAAACTAAGGCTCAGACCAGGGAAGGAACTTTCCCCAGTGTCCGCGGCTGTCATTGTAAAGCTGGGATTCAAACCTGGTTCCGGCAGGTCAAAGAGCCCATGTTGTTTCTGCTATGCCAGAATTTCTGCTTGCTGCAAGGTAGTGATGTTTGTTAAAAATATATAGTAATTGCCCCGACTGGTGTGGCTCAGTGGATTAAGCGCTGGCCTGCAAACCAAAAGTCGCCAGTTTGATTCCCAGTCAGGGCACATGCCTGGGTTGCAGGCCAGGTCTCCAGGTTTCTCTCACATGTCAATGTTTCTCTCCTAGTCTTTCTCCCTTCCTTCCACTCTCTCTGAAAATAAATAAAATCTTAAAAAAAAATAGTAATTGATTGTTATTCAGCAAATCATCAACAAGTTTGGGACCCAAGATGGGTGGTCCTCAGTAGGTGGAGACAAGAGCTCCAGAGGCGGGGTCTCTGTCTGAAGCCCCTTGAGGTCAGCACACCCCGCTCTCCCTGCCCCAGCACATGGATCTCGGACGTCTGTGTCATACAAGGCAGTTGCCTGGCCAGGGGCAGCAGCCAGGCCTCCTGGCCCCAGGTTCCTGCTCTAAGGGCCCGAGAGCCTCTGGGTGACATCAGACATCAGCCCTTGGTCCGTCCCAGCTCCCTGTCCTCTAAGTATGATCGAGGAACTCGTTTGCTCAGTTGGAACTTTTTCCCCTCACCGTGAACCCCTCTGTTCCCCTTAATCTTAGCCCACTTGTCCCCCCTCAGTCCCTGAAAGTCTGGGCCAACCTCCACCCCTGATCTCCCCCCACAGCCCCAGTGCTCTCTCTATCCCCAACACCCTTCCCTCCCCGCTACACCCCATCCTTAGGGGACCTCCCACATCACCCTTACTCATTGCTGGCTTATTCACCACCCTAGAAATTTCTCAGCTACTGCCAACTGAACTCTGCCTCCCCAGAGCTCAAAGAACAGCCACACCCCTACCACAGTCAATTCCACAGGCCCCTCCCACCCAAGTGGCAGGCATAGGCAAGTGTGAATACGCGCACACACATGCCTGAAGCCAGGCTTGAAGACGAAGTCTGAAGGTGTGGCTTTCCAGCTCCTGCCTCTGACTCCCGGGCCCCATCACGCTCATCCCTGAGTGCATGTGAGTGCTAAACACACACATACACACATCACGCGTGGGCACTCAGTGACAGACATGCCCGGAGATACAAACACAGATGCATTACACACTGAGAATTACAGACACAGGCCGACAAACGGGTAAACAGATGCTCTCTCAGTTGTCTGCCTATCTGGGGGCAATGAGGTGCTGCCCAGCGGAGGTACTCTGGAGACTTCCCTTTGCCTGGAAGTGTGGGGGTGGAGGGGAGCTACTTCGGTAGTAAGGAGAATGGGAGCCCTGGGAGAGGTGATGAGGAGCCAGGGACCATTCCAGCTGCTCTGATGGTGCATTTCCAGCGGGTTCCATGCCGGCAACAGGCATGTGCTCTCAGTTCCTCTTACTGGGGTTTAATTTTGCTGAATTTGGTCTAGATGGTCTCTGCTGGCCCTGGCTTCTGGTCCTGGTCCAGCTGAGAGGCCCTGGTGACACAGGACTCTCTCTGCAGCAACCAAGCTCTGTGTTCCTTAAACCAATTCTGCACCCAGCAAGGTCAGGTTGACCCTGGCTGCCCTGGACCTCCTGCTCTCTCCTGCCCTCTCTGGCGCACTCAGACTTGCCTACCAGTCTCCTTGGGCCCCCGCAAGGGCCATGTCTGTGGCTAGACTTGAACCCCAGTCTCAGTATGGGCCTAAGCTTCCACTCCTGTAAACTTAGCTGCTTGGACCCAGCGGGAGTGGGGGAGAGAAGGGGGCAGGAAGTGGACTGCAGCCTGGCTGGAATGGAACTGCCTTTCTGCCAACCTCCTTCAAAGGCTTTAGGACCAGCTCTTCCTGTTCCAGCCAAGTCCTGCCTGTCCCCCCTGAGGGAATTCAGTATTCTTGGCACAATTGCCCTGCCCTGTGCCCTCTATTTCCTTGGCTACTCCCCTCCAATGACCAATCCTCCATTCCACTTAGCTACCCTCCTCCTTCATCACACGGGGACCTCATCACCCTTGTCATCACCCTGAACTATTCCATCTCTGAGAAGCCCAGGCATCCTGCTCTCGACTACAACCCTGTTGCTACCACTTGGAAACACGTGTACAGCACCTACTACTGTCAAACACCGTTCTAAGCCCTTTATATTATCAACTCATTTGAACCTTGTGACAGTAATGTAGGTCGACGCTATTGCCATCTCTCTTTTCAGGTGGGGACACAGAGGCTCAGAGAGGTTGACTGAAACGGTGATAACATGTGGCAGAGCTGGGATTCAAACATAGGTTGCGTGTCTTCTTCACCATGGCTCCACAGTCCTCTGCTGCAACTGTTCTCTGAGCTGATGCAATCCTGAACTCTGCATTTTCTCCACGAGCCTCTTTTCTCCACTTCTTTCTGCATCCACCAAGAACCCGCATGCCTTACTTCGGATACTCTCTTGCAGTTTACCTTGTCTTGCAACTTAACTTGTTGCCCAGCAAAGCCTCAACCCTGCATCAGCTCAGCTTCCTGCCTCCTCCAAGTTTGTGTGCAAATTGCTAAGCCTCGTAGGTGAGAAGAAAATCATGAGCTGAGCAGCACAGGCTCTGTGCATTCCTGTCTCCCGCATGTCTTGGGCCCTCAGCCTCCCAGGAAACCTCCCCCTTCCTGGTCAGTGCTCATGAATGCCTCTTACCCCACCTAGACCTCCTCCTGAGGCACTTAAGCCTCTCCCTCTTAAAACAAAACCTGCCGCGACCAGTGTGGCTCAGATGGTTGGGCGTTGTCCTGCAAGACGAAAGGTCACCTATGCAATTCCCAGTCAGGGCACACGCCCGGGTTGTGGGCTTGGTGCTTATTGATGTTTGGGGCCTATTGATGTTTCTCTCCCTCTCTTTTTCCCTCCCTTCCCCTCTCTCTAAAAATAAATAAAATCTTAAAAAGAAAATACAACCCTCCTGCAATCCCATATCTGCCTCTCCCCCCTTCTTGAAAATGCTGTCTACACTCCCTACTTTACCTCCTTCTCAAGAGTCAATCCACCCCAATCTGGTTTCTGTCCCATCACCTGCTCTCTCCAAGGCCACCAGCTGCTTCCTTGTTGCTGAACTCTATGAACACTGTTTGGTCCTTTGCTAACTTGATCTCTCCATAGCTTTGGCCCCACTGAATGCTCCCTCCTGGAAACAGGCTCCTTAAACTTCACATTCTCCCACAAAGCCCAGGCTCCCAGCCAGAAACCCGGGTCTCATCCTTGCTCCTGTTTCTCCCTCAGGCTTTCCTCTGAGCACTTCCCATCCAATCCCCATCAGCCTGGCACCATGCCCTGCAGATTCTCCCCTCCAGGTGTCTCTAGAACCCAGGCCTTCCTCTCTGGTTCCCTTCTCTGCTTCCTTCCCCGTTTCTCCCTACTGGTTAAAATCCCAGTCCTGGCTCCCTCCAGGCAGACCTCCTGATTATGTTGGAGTAGAACTGAACTCAGCAGGTGTGGTCCAGTGTGCATGCTGCTCCTGGGTCTGGACCGTGTGTTGATTTGACCTTCACCTGGCTAGCTCCACCTCAACCATCAGGGTGCAGCGGGGAACCCAAATCACTCGCTTAACTCCCCAAATCAGCAGGCAACTGGTGACCTGTTGACTGGGGACAGGTCTAGGTCTGTATCCCCGATGGTCTTCCTTGAGACCAGGGTCCTATTTATCTTGCAGCCGCATCCCCAGTGCAGTGCCCGAGTCTCCCAGGGACCTGGGGAACACGGCTTAAACAAATGGTGAAGGGAGGAATTGGCCAGAGGGGCCTCTGATGTGGCTCTTGTCTTTCTGGCTTCACCTGTCTCATGGTTTTGAAGTTGCTCTGTGCAGACTTCTCGCTGATTCCCTCCTCACTTTGGGCCTGGCAGGGTGTAGTGGGCAGCTGGGTGAGGACTGAAGGTGGATTCTATGGCAGATTCTCACCGAGTTAAAAACAGAAGAGATGAAGGTAGAGCAGAAGGAGCCCAAGGCAGCCACTCTTGCTGTGTGTCTCCCTTTCTGTTTCCCTCTGTTTTTTTTTTTTTTTTTTCTTTTCATTTGTTTTCGAAGAATTCTGTCTCAAGGCTACAGGTTTCTGACCTCTTGTCAAGGCACTACTCAGTTCCCTTGGGATTTAGGGCTGGATGGGGTATCTCCTCTGTTCCTTAGAGCATCCCCTCCTCACTGCCCTCTCCCTTCTCTCCCTCATTCCCCTTGCCCTCCCTCCAGCCTCCTCCAACTCGTGGCTTTCACTTGCTGAGCCGGTGCGTGACCCACTGAGCACCCAGGGCTGCCAGGACGGAGGGATCCCAAGAGATCCGGGAGGCAGCACGGGTAGGGGCGCAGACTTGGGGTGGAAAGGGTTAGCAGGCTGGTCTCCCTCACTCACCCGCCTGGCTGCTTGGAGATCCGGGGCTCTGCGAGTTGGCAGGGGCGCTGGGGACCCCGCGAGCAGTCCCTGGTGGCCACGGCGGGGAGGACAGAGCGCGAGCGGTGGGCGAGGGCCGGTGGCGCGGATTCCAGCGTGTCCTTCGGTTCCTCTCTGACCCGAGGAGGACCGGCGGTCTGATCTCTCGAGTCCTGCCTCCCGCTCTGCCGCCCGTGTCCCCCTCCCTCCTGGGTTTCGCGTGTTTCAAGCCCCCTGCGGAGAACCCCAGCCCGCCCACACACTCCGGTCTGGACTTTCTGGGTCCGCTGTGGACACCCTGCCACTCTCCAGCGAGGGGTGCAGGTCGCACTGCCTCGGTCTTCAGCCTCAGACGGATTCCCCACCTTCCCTGGAGGCGGTGGGGACGGAGCCGTGGGAACGCGAGATTTTTCCAGGGATGGTGCTTGGTCTTAATCACCCTTCCCCAATCACCCTCCACCAATCCTGCCCCTAGAAAGGGGCGTGGCCACGAGCCCCTTAAGGAGCTCTGTCTCCTGGTAGGGTTGGGAAGGGCCCCTTGGGGTTGAAGGATGGGGAGGGAGTGCCCAGGTCAAGGCCCACCAGCCAGGACTGTGTTAGAGAGGACTGGGTGGGCACCAGAGGTGCTGACTTTCCAGACCCCGGAGTTCAGCTGGAAGAGCCCTCCAACCTCCCTTCATTCACTCACCCATCCATTCCTAAACCCTGCCTGATGTGAACAGGTGCCAGGCACCCTCCATCCTGACAGAGGCCCTGTGAGGGTGGCGCTGTCCTTAGCTTCCATCTGCAGATGAGGAGACTGAGGCACAGTGCCCCTGTGGGCAGAACCAGGATGTGACTCTTTCCCCCTACTCCATCCCCAGCCTGGTCAGTGCCCCAGGGTGGCCAGCAGGGGCGTGGCATGTAGAGAGCTGCCAGGACCAAGCGCTCCCCCACTTTGGTTGTGTTCTCTGCACTCAGCCAGGGGCCTGCAGGGCACTGCCACAGTTGAGGTCAGAACAGACTATTGGCCCTGGCTGGTGCGGCTCAGTTGATTGAGCACCAGTCTGAGAACCTGGGCTGGTGATTCGATTCCCAATCAGGGCACATGCCTGGGTTGCAGGCGGCTCCCCAGTAGGGGGCACTTGAGAGTCAACCACACATTGATGTTTCTCTCCCTCTCTTTCTCCCTCCCTTACCCTCTCTAAAAATAAATAAATAAAATCTTTCTTTTAAAAGAAGAAAATGAAAAGAACAGGCTATTTGATGCAACTGATTTCGTTTATTGTATAGACTGCTTCCAGGGCAGGGTCCAAAGACCTGCCCTTGTCCACACTCCTTCCTGTGTGTAAATACTGGAGGGTGCAGGAGCTGCTCAGAGGTGAGAGGGTATTTCTCCTTAACAGCACCCACCACCCCACCTCTGCCTCCTTGGCCCAACCTCACCTATTTTCTGAAGCATGGATAGGGAGAAGACGTGTGTCTCCTCATGGACCGCAACTGTGACCAGGTTGAGGAGATGGGAGTGCCCAGAGTGGAGATACACTTGGGAAGGGGGTGTCTGGGCATTCACCTGCACTGGGGGGAAGGAGCTCTCCAGGAGCCCACGGCAGGAGGAAAGAGAGAGGAACCAGAGGCAGGCCTCAAGAACTCCCACCCGGTTTCATAGGTCCTTCGAACTCGGCCCAGTTCCTCTCCAATGGACATAGCCCTTGCTTTTCTTTGTGTTCACTCCATACTTTATTCCACTCTGATCCCCAGCACTGCTCTGTGCCTTGCCTTGTCAGCCTTTGGGGATACCATAGACCTGCTGTGGGGAGATCAAGGCTGGGACAGGTTGGTGGTGGGCCAGGGTGGGAGACCATCTTCCCTACAGCTCAGGCTCCCGTTGTCTCCTGTCCCCGCCTGCACCCTTGGGCACCTTTTGGGGGTGATGCAGGTGAGGATTAAAGGTAGACGGGAGGAAGGGTTACTTATTGACCAAGGAAGGGCCACCAGGCCTGAGTTACTGTTGATGACAATGAGGTTGAGGGAAAGGAGGAAGGAAAGGAGAAGGGGCAGGAGCAGGCAGGAAAGAGAAGAAGAGGAGGAAAGCGCAAGGAGGGGAGCTGACTCCCCTCCAGCTGGAAGAACCCAATGCTCCACAGCCAGCCAGAGTAAGTGAAATTGAGCCCCTTTATGGAGGTTTATCCCTCCATGGTCAGGGCGTTGGTCCCTGTGGCCTGGGCAGGGAATCACAGAAGGCAGAGCCTTGGGCGGGGAGAGAGAGGAGACCTGGGTGCAAGGCATGGCTCTACAGTCTCTCACCATGGGACTTGATAAGTCCTTCTCCTGCAGGGTCTTAGCTTTCCCATCTGTACAGTGAGAGGATCCCTCCCATTTTGGTCGGGTTTTCCAACATCCACTGGGTATATCTTCTGTATGCCCAGCCCTCTGCCCCCTACTCTCAAGAGGGAGAAATAGACAAGGCCAGTCACAGTGATGTGAGCTGTGATGGAGAGAGTCCTGGGGCGGTGGGAGCACAGCTGAATCAGGGGACACTTCCAAGAGGAGGTGCCACCTGCACTGATCCTTTGAGAATGTGACTCTTCCCAGCTTGGTCCTCTGCTCACCAAATTAGGACAGAGGCCACAAGGAGCAGATGTCTCTGTAGAGATCATGAAGGTGCAGGTGTGTGAGGAGTGATGTGGAGGGAGGAATGATGTTTTCTGTACCACCATACGCACCTGGGCCAGGTCCTCCTCAGCCCAAACTCTGTGGGTACATGGGGCCTTGAGGGGTTCTGCAGAGAAAGCCTGCGGAATTTTTTTTCCATTAAATTTAAGCCATTAACATCTTGAGAGTACCTACTGTGTGCCCTGATGGTAACTGTAAAAGGGCAATATACAGTGGGTTTAAATAGGATTAATAATTGTTTTGTGAAAAAGAAGACTTCAGCATGCCTGGGGACTGTCGAGAGAGGGAGACACAGGCTGGCGGAAGAGGACCAGGACGGCACTATGGTTATGGGGTTCTAGGAACTAGGCCTTTAAAGGTGGAGGTGTTGATGGGCAGAGAGGAGCAGGGGGCCTCCAGGAGAATATAAGCCAAGGCTTGGAGACTGGAATGTGTTTTGATTGTTCAGGAGGAGTAAGAGGGTAGAGGAGAAGAAGGAAGGCTGGAGATCTTATTTGGAGTCAAACATCAAGAGTAGGAAGTCTCAGCTCAGGAGCCACCTCCTCCAGAAAGCCTCCTGTCAATGGCAGTGACCACTTTGTTTGTCTAGGACTTCCCATCTGGTTCACTGCTGCTAAGGTCCCTGAGTTTTTATATCCCTCCCCACCCCCAAATTTGATCTAGCCCTTCTATCCAGCTGGTGAGCCCCAGGGGGCCCAGGGCCAGGCCTTGGGGGCCGAGCCAGGCCCCTGTTTGTGGTTCCTGTGGGCCTGTGGTTCACTTCTGTGGCCAAGCTGGCGCAAGAGACTGGGGTATTCCCTGGGCCTAAATTCCACTGAAACCAGTCAGTAGATCAAAAAGGGAAGGAAACTGAGCTGCAGTCCAGAGAGAAAATCCAGGTCCAGAGCCTGAAACGAGCCCCTGCCACTTGGAGCTTCCAGTGACAACTTGCTTCAGACCCCTGTTCCCCCAGTCTGTGGATTCTGTTGCCAAGAGGCGTGGCCAGGTGAATGCAGGTCTGGTGTCTCCAGGGCCTGGTTCATCTCTGGGTTGGACCCAGGAGGGCTCTGAAATCGGGGTGTCAGGCAGGAAGGGAGGGCAGGGCAGGGAGCAGCCCCTGCCTTAGCTCTCCCCAGTTCCTCGCCCCCCTGGCTTCAGCTTCTCCAAGGTTCTGCTCACGGTGGACAGGCTGCTGCGGACTCCTGGGGGAGAGACCAGGATGGGGCTGCCTGAGTAGACAGATCCCTGGGTCAGAGCAACCCAGAGGGACCCTGGAGCAGGACAAAATAGAAAAGAAGAGAGGGGTATCCCAAGAGGCAGTTTCCGCCCTGTTTATAGAGGCCCGGATGGTCAGGACGGCCCTTCGGGAGGACAGCAGCCTGGTGTGAGGGTTCGAGGCAGCACTCCGGGGCTGACTCCTCGGCCTCCGTTCTGGCCCCACTACTTCCAATCCGTGTCACTTAATTTCCCTGTGCCCCATATATAAAGTGGGGCTACTTATAGTGCCTTCCTCATATGGTGGTTCTGAGAATGGAACAAATTAATGTATATGAAGTGCTTGGAACATTGTCTGGCATGGGACCTTATGCTGAGATTAGGCATCTTACTGCTGGCGGCAGACACCGTGGGCTGGGGCCGTCTTTGAGAAACTCCTGCTTTGGAATTTTCCAGTGTGCAGGGATGGGGCAGGAAGAAGATGCCCAGTTTCAGGTACCAGCTCTGAGAGCTGGATATCACAGTGGGAGAGGAGAGTGAGAACATAAACTGGGGCATGGGGTGGAGGGGAGGGGAAGGGGCAGCACGGTGCCTTCTGCTCAGGTGTCGTGCTGGGCAGGACAAAGAGGCCCTGAGACACACAAGAACGCTCAGCTCAGCTTGGAGCAAGAAGGGTTTTGACTAAACACATGGAAGAAACTACCCAACTCTGCGGGCTCTCTGAGACAGGGGTAGCCCCTTCTGCTGCTGGGATCCATGAAGCCACTTAGCCAAAAAGGAAAGGGGGAAGATGGATTCTGGAATTTCTGGAACTTACCCTCTTTATTGCCATTGGTGTTGGATCTTCCCTCCCCGCCATCTGGCCCTGAATGGGGGTGGATTCTCGGGCTCCCTGCAGGATGAGATCACCCCAAACCCCCTGGTCAGTAAGCCGTTCTCAAACCAAGTCTTTCCTGCTGTCTAATCTCCATTTCTGCGGCTCTTTGCTCTACTGCATTCCTTTAGGTCTCCTACATCATCTGGGCTGGTGTATGTATTGGGGGAGGGGCAATGGGTGGAAATAAATGGACACTTAAAGGAGAAAATGGTGAATTTTTTAAGGAGATGAGGGTCCTGAGGAGAACCGGGGATGTGTAAAGCCTCATGCGATTGATGGAGATGGGAGCGAGTATGCTGGGAGGTGAGAGGAAGTAGGGAGCCTTACAGGGTCCTAAGATCTTGAGGGAGATAGGTCTTTATGGTGGCTTAGGGTTGAAGTAGGGTGATCTGGAGACCTTGGAGGTTTTGGGGAGATGGAAAATCTATCAGGGGAGATGGGAGTTTTAGGTGCTCTGAGCTGGTTTAGGCACTCTTGTGGCAGACTGGAATTTGCTGTACTGTAGTCATAGCAACGCCTGCACCACATACCCAAACACACACAGAGACGGCAACTCCAATACGCGGAGCAAGGAGCAATCACACATGTGGGCACTGGCCCCCCACACAGTGGGCCAGATTTACACACAAAGGGTCTTGCACGGTCTTTGGCAGAGACTACAGGGGGCAGGGAGAAGACTCACCTATGTTAGGCAGGATGTGGTCCAGGTTGAAGCGAGCCTTCAGGAATGGGTAGGCCAAGATGAGAAGCCCTGGGATGAGAGACACAGAGGGGTTCTGTGATGGGGAGGCTCCTGGTGGGTGCGAGCTGCTGAAGCTGGGGGCGGGCTGAGCCTGGGGGTGGTTTATGAGGGTGATATTGAACATGCATGGAGGAGCGTGAGTGTGCAGGTTGGGACTGTGGGTGTGTAAATGTGTGCCCAGGAGGGGCAGAGAGCAGTGCCTATTTGGGGAAGAGGCTACAGGCTCTACCCAGCCTGCTGGAAATGGGCCCAGCTGCCACCACCTCCAGCAACTCTCCCCTGCCCCACCCTCCTCCAGGGCCCCGGGGTAGGACCAGGGTCTCCTTAGCATGCTCCTCTCCACCCAGACCTAGGGAGGGGTAGCAGAAGAGTGGCTCTTGCCCTGCCCATTCCCACTTCCTCCCCAGACCAAGAGTCTGTGGCCTTTGGCTGGAGTTTGCGGCTACAGATGCCCAGAGCCTACAAACCTAGTGCTTCTGGTTCTGTTTTTGGCCTGGGGTGGTGGAGTGGGGCGAAGGATGCTACTCAGCATCACTGTGGGGACATCAGTGGGACTGGCCTAGATAGACAGGTGGACAGATGCCTGGACAGACAGATCTGCTTCTGAGACATATCCTTAGTCTGATCTTCAATCTGTCTTGGCTCAAGGAGCATCCATTGGGACCCTGTCCGCTTTTACCTGCTCCAACCAACCCACCCCCAACGGGCTTATAAATCCCACTGCAGACCTGACAGCCCAGGCCTGAGACTGGAGAGCCATAGGGGCACCAGCCAGAGAGGAGTGTGTCAGCCTGCTCCCGCTTTCCGCTCTCCTTGCTCTGACAGTCCATGGAGGGAACCTCATCCAACCTTCCTCTCCTTCCCTGTGGCCCCCAGCGCTGCCTTGCTCACACCTCTAGCTTCCACCCTCCCCAACCAGGCTGCGTCCCGTCCCCGGTTCCTGTTATCTCAGTCCTTCCCCCCATTTGCGGTTCACCTGACTGTGCCCCTGCTCCCTGACTGAGCCCAGCACCTGCTCACCCAGACCAGCGGCGCCCATAAAGATACCACCCACAGCAGCTGCAGCTTTGGACACGGAGACGCCGATGATGATGCTGCCGGCCACCAGGCCGAGGGCCACGCAGGCCAGCTGCAGGAAGCGGAAGTCTCTGTTGCTGATGGGGACGTCCATGTAGGTCTACCCCGGGTGCTGTGTCCTGCCAGTGAGGCCTGTCCCCAGAAAGCCCTGGTGGTCTTGGTCCTCTTGGTTGTCCTTTGTTGGAGTTCCACCTTCCAGGTAGGAGTTTCTGGCCAGTAAGATTCTGGGCTTGTTACCCTTAAATTTATCTGCAATTCTGTCCCACAGCTTTCCTTGGTGCCTACCCCACTGCAACCCCACCTTGTCCTAAGATCTCTTCCAGGTCACCCCACCTTACTGTTCCTCTCCTAAAGTCCCCTGAAGCTGGGGACCACTTTGGGGACTCCTGTTCGGCCACATCTGGCAATGGCCGCCAGAGTTCTGGAGAGCTGGGCCTGCCCCAGGGGTCCTCTACTGCCAGCCTCCTCTTGGGAGAGCTCAGCTCAAGCTCCCCTGCCCAGAACATCCTGCCCCAGCTCCCTGGAGCCTGCTCAGCTGCCACTGAGCCTTGGCCTATTAAAGTTTAAAGCAGTGGGGGAGGTTGGCCCAGGGGCCAGGCTCCTCTGAGATGCAGGCAGCAGGGAGATGCTGAGTTATTCATGAGGTTGCAATGTGAGCAACTGCCTGAGCCCCAGAGGCCCACTAGGGCAGTCAGCCCAGGTTCCACTGCTGGTCCCCGATGGGGCAGGATGAGCCACTGGCTTCACATGGGGTTCAGGAGCCAGAGATGTGAGGAGGCTCCCTGGCCACATGCTCAGGGCCCACTCTGCTATCCTTTTGGCCTGGAGATGCACCTGGGGCCCCTGTTTAAGGACTGAGAGACAGAGAGATGGAAAGAGACCTGGAGGACACTCAAGAGATAGGAACAGCGACTACAACAGGAGGAGAAGGAGAGGTGCCCCTTCAAACCTACTCTGTACCCTTGCCCCTCCCTCCCTTGCCCCGCATCCCATAACCTCCGGCTCCTAGGCAGGGTTGAGGAGTCTAGTTTGAGATCCCCCCTTTCTCCTCAGTTAGGCTTGGTACACATTTCCCTTTAGTTTTTCATGGGCTGAGAGGGTGAGCCCTTCTAACTTCCTGGGAACCCAGGCCGGGATTGACAGGGAAGGGTGGTGGTGGGGACCACGGGGGAAGAGGAAAGTCTTATGGGCTAGCTCTGCGAGAGGAATCGAAATTGGAATCAGACTAGGTGGGGGCTGGGTATCTGTGGCCTGGGTTGGGAGACTGGAACATGGCTGGTGCCCCCCAACTTCTGGCCTGAGCTTCTCTGCCCAGCCTGTCTGACCTACTTGCAGGATCCATGAACTTGAGGCCAGGCAGCGCTCACTCAGCCCAGCCAGCCCAGCTCTGTCACACTCCCAGTTCTAGCCCTCCTCACTAATTTCATTCTCTGGCCCTATGTGGATCAGGGCCTCCCTGGTCTTAGCCCTGGACCCAGACACCTGGGCATAGTCCCCGGGCTCCCACCACCGGCCCCTCTGGCTTCTCTTTGGGTCCCCCATCTCTCCCCACCACATCTGTTGTGCTGCACAGCTGGGCCCACGGCTGCCTCCAAGACTGCCCCTGCCCTCCCCCTCCCCTTCCCCTCTTGCTGAGTGTCTGCCTGAGCCCTACAGTCTGAGGCATATCGCCTCTTCCTGCAGGGCCCTTCTCAGCCAGCGCCAGCTCTGTAAAGACAATTCTGATGGTCCTGGGTGGGTGGGCTGCCTATCACTGCTGCCATGTCCCAAAGTACCCACCATCAGTCTTCACTCTCTCTGTGTCCCCTCTGGAGACTGTGAGCTCCACAGAATGCCATGCCTAGAGGGGACCTGGGTTAGGCTTCTGGACGCAAGGCAGAGGTCAAGGAAGCCCTGGGCCCATACAACCACATGGGCAGAGAGGAGGGCCGAGGGCGCCATGGGACCTCTGTCTCTAATAGGCAGCTCTTCTTGGAGGGGCGGGGGGACGGCTAGGAGGGCCAGGGTCACCAGAGTGAGCTTCAGCTGAGGGACAGCACTGCCCAGGTGCTGGAGACAGGCCTGGGTGGTCACAGGGATGAGCTCGAAGGTGGGTAGAGGGGAGGGGTGCCTGCAGAGCACCAGTGGGCTCCCGGGTCATAAGAGAAAGCCCCTGGAGGTGGAATTCCCCAGCCACAGCCACTGCTGCCAACATCCCCTGTGCCTCTCACCAGGATGAGGTCTGATTATTCTTCTAATTAGGCATCAAATGACAGACCATGTCTCTGTTACACGTAATTGATCCCCCACTGACTAGTTTTAGAAAGAGCAGCCAGAATAATTGCCCATGGAAACGTGTTCCTGAGATGTCAAGCTTTGGGAATCTGAACACCCTCCGCAGAAGGCTTGTTCCTGCATGTGTGTGCAGAACCCTGGTGGGCAAGGCCTTTGCCAGCTCCTCTCCCTGCGTGAGGCTGAGGGTGGCGCTCCCGCACCATCAGCAAGACAGAGGCTCTCGTTGGCCTGCTGCATCTCCCACCACGCACTGTGAGACTCGGGCTAGCTGAGCCATCCTAAGCCACTTAGCTCCACTTGGGAATGGGCATGGGGACGGCAGAGGCTGGAGTCAGGGATGCTTGTGCATTGTGAGTTTCAGATTCCAGGACACTTGGACCTCTAAAAGCTGGAAACCAAATTCCAAATTAGAGTTTTTCTTGGACATTGTAAATCCCTCAGGGCACAATATCAGTTACCAGATCACAGAACTCCAGCGCCATGCCAGCTCCTTCCTAGAACAGGTGAGGAAACTGAGCCGTGGGAGTGGAAGGATTGTCCCAGAGTCCCTGTTCGGACATCGGCTTCCAGGTCTCCCGCTCAGTTGGGAAGCACTCTAGCATATCTCTGGCCCTGAATTTCTAACTTATCTTATCTGAGACGGAGGAATTGGCAACCTCACCATCAGAGGGAGACACTATGTTCAAAAGAGTTAGTCCAGGCCTACGTCTCTTCCGTCATCACAGGACAGTGTCTCTGAAGGCTACTTGGAACTTTGCGACGCCTGCTCCTCCACTGACTACATACATAGAGAGGAAGGCTTGCCAGTTCTTGTCTCCAAGGAGGCTGTGTCATCTCTGAAAGAGGGTGGTGATGTGCTTACTACAATAGGTAAACGAGATGGAAGCGCAAGGCCCTGGAGCTGGGCCCCTCGCCATTCCCCACACCACAAGCACCAAAGCCCCTCCTCCCTGAAGCCTGGGTCCTCCAGGCCCCAGATTCAGGGTGTGACTAGGCCATGGGTCACCTCTGGCTTCGCACATAATCTCTTTCTTCATCTCCTGGTGAGGCCAGGACTGGGGGGTGCCTGCCTCTTAGCTATCCTTCCCAGATCCAAAGGTAGCATGGGGGTGGGGAGGAAGAGTAGGCGAGGGGACCCAGCTTGGTTTAGTTCCCTTTATTTTCCTTGAGGGGTGAGGACCCTGGAAAAGAGCATGATTAATTCACTGATCCCCTGGGGGCAGGCAGCTTTCCTAGGCTGTTTGGAAGCTGAAGTTTGGAAGCAGCTTCCAAGGCAACTGCTACCATGGCAACAAGAGTATCAGCCATGGGGGAAACTTGCTCCTCTATCCCCTCTAGACCTAAGTAGCTGGAGCAGTTGGCATGGGACCCAGGCACTGCTGTTCATGGAGCTAAGTTTGGTGAGGGGCAGTCAGCCAGGAAGGAGGAGGGGCCCCAGAGCTCAGGCAGGTGGATACCTGGAGGGACAAGACTTGATTCCTCTGCCCAGCCCCCAGATAGGGCTCATACAGGAGTCCTCTGGTTCTGCTTAAACCAGGATGGGGCTGAGGCCTGATGGCCAGGACACTCCACTGTCTGGAGTCAGCTCTCCCCCACAGTCCAACCCAAGCATGAACCCTAGATCCTGGGAAGCAGCTGCCAGAGTTCCAGGTCCCAGAGCCTCCCGCAGTGTGTCCACCACATCTGCCTCTGCCCTGCAGAGCCAGGCACATGGCCTGGTCCTCAAAGGGCAAGGCACTTCCCAAGGTTGCCTAGTGAACAGTGGCAGAGGAAGGACTAGAACTCAGGGCCCCTGGCCCCTACCTCTGCTCCTTGGGGACAGGGACCCCGCCCTAGAGGAGGAGAGCTGCCTGTCAGCAGAAGGATCCCACAAAGGGCCAGAGGCCAGGCCTATCTGGAAAGCCCAGACCTATCTCTACCCTCACAGGCCAAAGGCAGGGGGAAAGTTCATCTCCGTCACTGGGACTCAGTTGAGTAATTCTGCCCCAGGAGATAATAATACAAATAACCAAAACTATCATAGCCAGCAATGACTGAGTACTTACTGTGTGTGCCCGTAACTGCTGTAAACACTTTACATTTAGTAATTTATAACTTTCACAACAGCCTGCCCAATTTTTGGTTAAAGAAACTGAGACC
>PVJI01010348.1:0-60769 GCA_004026765.1 Micronycteris hirsuta | reverse complement strand
TTAAAGGGAGTTATATAAGGTATGGAGGAATATCAACAGGGGAGTGGTAGGGGGAGAGGGTGGGAATGGGGCACAGAACAAGTAGCATAAATGGGAGGTAGACAACAGACAGGGGGAGGTTAAGAATAGTATAGGAAGTGCAGAAGCAGAAGGACTTATGTGTATGACCTATGGACAAAACTAAAGGGTGGGGAAAGGGGGGGTAAGGGGGTGGGGGGCAAGAAGGGGGGAAGAGTGGGACAACTGTAACGACATAATCAGTAAAATATAGCTAAAAAAGCTACACAATATATTTACTTTTTTATCATAACTTTTTCTTTTTAAAGCATGATGACTCATTCTAATACTCTGGCACTTGATGGAAAGGTCTTTGCAAGTTTTTATTTTATTTTTTAAGTTTTTGTCTTTGCATGCTCTTGAACATTTTTATTTTAAATTAATTAGAATTTATCAAAAGAATTCATGTCCATTTTTTGCCCGACTGGTGTAGCCCAGTGGATTGAGTGCGGGCTGGGAACCAGAGGGTCCCGGTTCGATTCCCAGTCGGGACACATGCCTGGGTTGTGGGCCAGGTCCCTAGTGAAGGCCATGTGAGAGGCAACCACACATTGCTCTTTCTCCCTCCCTTCTCCTCTCTCTGAAAATAAATAAATAAAATCTTAAAAAAAAAGAATTCATGTACATTTTTAAACACTAAAATAGTAGGGAAGGAGGTTTTGTATTCTGTTTCCTCTCAAACTTTTTTTTTTTACAGAATTTTTTTTTAAAGATTTTATTTATTTATTTTTAGAGAGAGGGGAAGGGAGGGAGAAAGAGAGGGAGAGAAAGAGCAATGTATGGTTGCCTCTCACATGGCCCTCACTGGGGACCTGGCCTGCAACCCAGGCATGTGCCCTGACTGGGAATCGAACCAGGACCCTCTGGTTCCCAGCCCGCGCTCAATCCACTGAGCTACACCAGCCAGGGCCCTCTCAAACTTTTAACCATTTCTATTTTTAGTTTTGGTAGATACTTCCATAATTGTAAATAATCTACCTATTTTTTCTCTTAATCTATCAATTGAAACACTATCTAAGACTTTCTGCTCTTACAGATTAAAATTTACCTCACACACATCTTCCCATCTCTACGATATAACTGTGGGATTGTTTTCTTCTATTGGTAATCTTTGAAATTAAAATATTTTCTTGTATTTCTATAACTTATTTCCTAAAGACTTTCTCTTGGCTCTCTACTTTGTAAAATAAGGATTTTTACATACTGCGTTTTCCTTTATGTTGCTTAGTCTCTACCTCCCAATTTTTGTCCGCTGTAGTTTTGCTCTCCCTCATCAGGGCTGATTTGCTAATATTTAAATTTCAGTCAATAAGCATAATTAAATCTTTTTGTACTTTGTCTACAGATTTCACCTGAAAGTTAAGAAGCGAAACGATAACATTTTTTTCTCATGACTGAAGATAGAGCTCAATGTGGAGTCAAGCAGTGCGGTGCGATGACACTTCCTTACTGCCCGTCTCAGTGCCGGTCTCCAGAGCACCCGGGAATGCTTCCTGGGCCCCCTTTTTCCAGCCTGCACCAGCAGTTGTCCCATTTTAGTTTGCTTCATGTTAGGTATACCTTTGTGTACACGTTTTAGTCCCACATTGCGTGTGCGCGTGCATGCATGTGTGTGTTTGGAAGATGTGGGATGAAACCATATCCCTGATGTGTTATAGCTTCTGACTCCTTAATTGCTTGAAATCCATGACTTTTTCCAAAAAAAACCACTGGTTTTAATTTCAATTTTCTTAAAGTTTATAGATTTCCTTTTTTAACTTATATTCTGTGCTTTTAACCTAATCAAATTATTTTGAAGTTTCAATGATTTTATTGTCTCTAATACCATTCCCTTTTAATCCCAGAGAACTCTGTTTTATCTTTACTTTTTTGAATTTTCAGTTACAGTTAACATTCAGTATTATTTTGTATTAGTTTCAAGTGTACAGCATAGCAGTCAGGCAATCGTATGCTTTACAAAGTGTTCCCCTGATATTTCCAGTGTCTCCCTGCCACCATACTTAGTTACTACAATATTGTTGACTATATTCCCTATGCCGTACTTTACATCTCCACAAATAGTTTTTAAGCACCCATCTGCACTTCTCAATTCCTTCAACTTTTTTACAAAGTCCCCCAACCCCTCTTTCTGGAAACCATCAATCTGTTTTCTGTATCTATGAGTCTCTTCTTGTTTTGTTCAGTTACACTGTTCTTTAGATTCTACATATGAGTAAAATCATATGGTATTTGTCTTTCTCTAACTTACTTATTTTGCTTAGCATAATAGCTTTTAGGTCCATCCATGCTGTTACAAATAGATTTCATTCTTTTTTATGGCTCAGTAATAGTCCATTGTATCTATGTGCCACAGCTATTTTATTCACTCATCTATTGCTGGGCACTTGAATTACTTCCATATCTTTGCTATTGTAAATGCTCTGATGAACATAGGGCTGCATATGTTCTTTTGAATTTGTGCTTTGGATATCTTCAGATGTATTTTCAGAGTGGCATCGAGTCTTCCAGTTGCTTGATCCCATGTGGGTTAGTTCTTCTTTAGATTAGTACGAAGATGCCTTCATGGGATTTTCCTTTACTGCTTTTACTAATCCATGGATCCCAAATATTTTTTCTTTTTAAAAATTTATTTTCTTGATTTTCTGATAAACATTATCAGGTGATCTTCTAAGTAAAGTTTTATTATAAACTTTGAGCCATTGAAAATCTTGACATGTCTTTATGTGACTCTTAATTTACTGATAAAATTGCTGGATTTTAGATTTAAAGCTAGTTTTTGTCAAGACTTTGAACTCAATTATCTCTGTATGCTAGAATGTTGCTGGAGAGAACTTCATGCCAATATGATTCTCATTTGTTCGTGGTAACCAATATTTTAAATTGTTGTTTGTTTTTTTTTCCACTTCACTGAGGCTTTTAAAATATTTTCTTTATCTTTAGTGTGCTGCAGTTTCACAATGATATTCCCATGTGTGTTACTTTTATCATTTATTCTTTTTTAAATATATAACCTTTATTATATTTTTCCACTACCATTTAGTCCCCTTCTACCTCCCTCCCCCTAGCAATCAGCATACTGTTGTCCATATCCATTCAAGTTTTTATATTTATTAGGCCCTTTGAATTTAAAGATCCACGCTTTTATTCATTTCTAGAAAATGTTATTCAGCTGTTTTATTGAGGATGTTCTTTCTTTCGTTGTCTCTTTCTGGAATTCCAAATAGTTGTGTCTTGCCCCTCCTGGACTTTGTTTCTGTTTGTTCTGCTTGACCTTTGTCCTTTCGCATGCCCTCTTTACTATACAGCAAGTCTTGGTTGGCCATTGTGGTCATGAATGAAACAAATATGATGACTGACAGGTTGTAGACTTTGGTAAATTGATGGGAATCCAGTCATTACATTGGGAAACCCTGTTTTGCCCAAAGCACCAGCATCTATACTAGTTGCAGCTGGTGCTTTGGGTCCTTTATTCATTCTTTAGAGAACCTCCTTTACTCATGAGTCAACTTGGGAATGGATATCTAGGTACTAGTTATTCTAAAAACTGCTGTAGGAAAGTGTGCAGATGGGGTGGAGGTCATATACAGAAGTTCATATTCACATTTTGGCCATTCATTCAATTAATCATCCATAAATTATTACTAATGGTTTATAAATTAATCAACTAAACGGACAAATTCCAAGTTCTTACAAGGGTTACTTTCTTTTGCAAGGGAGGCAAATTATAACATAAAGATATAATATACGAGGTCTTATGAAGAAAATTAAAGCAGAGTGAAATAGATACAGAGTGATGATTTTAAGGGAAAGGGGAGACATAGTCCTTGTTTGGATAAAGTGGTTTAGGAACATCTGTTTGATAGAATGGCATTTGATCTGGGACTTGAAAGAAATAAGGTAGAAAGATATTGAGGTACTAAAAGAACCATATTCTTAAGTAGAGAAATCAGATATATAAGGCAAGATGAGATTTTTCCTGAAGACAATATAGATGCTTCTAATTTTTGACCTGGAGCCTGTCCAGGGTTCTGCAAACCTGCTGACTACCTACTCAACAGTAGGGTCTTCAGAACATGTTCTAGGTGGTGGCTGTGTCCATCTGCCTTCACCAGGCCACCCTTATCTATGTACTTCCCTATATTCCAGAAATTTGTTGATATTTTTAGCTCATTAATGGCTCTGTTCTTTTTTCATTGCCATGAAATTTTACTTATACAATCTTCTTTTTAATGGACTCTTCAAGAGCAGAGAACATAAATGACTGGACTCAGGTCGTCATTTTAAACTACATTAAAAATGCTCTCTTTGCAAAATGGTCTCTCAGCCTTTTTAAAAGCAATTTTAATATAAACCAAAAAGAGGTAACATTTTTATGGAGATTCTAAATATTCCAAGGGCACAGGAGGATTTTAATGGTGATGCTAAGATGAGGATCTGTCCCATTAAGCTCTCTCACATCAAGAAGGGAATAGCAAGAGATAAGGTTAGCAAATAACATATAAACATTCATATCACTAAAAAGAAAACAAAACAAAACAGTAAAATAAAGGAATAAATTAAATCTGAATGGTACTTTCCCAATGAAATCAGCCCAATGTGATGTTTTATTAATTGATTTTTACTCTTCTTCAATATTACCATAATTAAATATCCAATAAATATATGATTTAATAAATCAAAGCAAATAAAGTGAACTTACGTTCTAAATATATGAAAACTCACTAAACTTTTTATCTTGCTGATGCACAAGAGGCTATTTTCAAGCTAAATTGCAATCTTTTTTTTCACGAAAAAACACTATATATAAATACAGTATTCTGATTCTATGAGCTATAAAAAAGTTGTTTTGCTCTGCCAGGGAAATCATTAATGGCTCTAAGGCAGTGAACTTGTCAACTAGAAGATACCCAGAGTCCTTAAATCCCTTCTGGTAGCCAACCTTACCTAAGGGTTCAGTAGTTGCACAAATTCACAGAGAATTGGTAATGTAATACAAATATAAACCGGGCCATCAAACTTCAGGTTTTGGTTCTTTCATTGTGTTACATCCTATATCCAAAGTGTAGCAAATTTTCCCACTGCCTCCCTAGCATTGCGGGGACAGGCAATGGTGAAATTGAAGGCAATGGCTGCATTTATCTTTGAAATACCTGGGTTCTTTTTAGGGTGACTGTGCATGGCGGTATTTGGGTTATGTTGTTTGGTGACGATGGAGAGAACATCTATGTATTTCAGACTTGTGTCTGCATTGTTAGTGATGGTCATCATGCCTCTTTTATGATGATTGCTTCAGAGAGCAGACTCTGTTACAGGCCTGCAGTTAATTGACAAGGATATTTAATTTCTGTATCTTTGGGTGGGGAAGGGGAGAGAGAGGGTGTGGATAGGTGAGAAAAAATGACTGATTTGGAAATAAAGGATGTCAGAAACTTACTGTCTATGAAGTGATTTTGACATTGTGCACCTGCAAGTTGTCTTTTGGTAAAGATATCCCCATGGCAAGTCCAAACACTACTAAAAGCTCTTCTTAGGACTCTGAATAAGGTAATGGGGTGTAGTAAGCTTATCTGGAGATAGACTACCTTTAATCAGCACACACTAGCGCTGTTGCTATGCTGTGGTTATTCTGCAGCAACTGATCATTTTTCTGTGAGTTGAAATTTAGTGATAGAGCCTCAGGAGTCATCCTCTATTGAAGTGAGACAGATTTTATTCATATGAGTTTCCTCTGAAAAAATATGACAAACCAGTCTTTCTTTTTTTTTCTTTTGGCTATAAAAGCCATCACATCAATAGTGAATAAATATTTATGAGAGATGAGAAAAATAGACTATAATATTTTAGTTAACCATTAAAAGCATATTCTTTGCCTGGGGAAATTCATGACCAGCATTAGGAAATCATGAATTCAATGGTTCATCTAAGAAATGTTGCTCCAATCTCTTTTTCCAAATGCCAGGAAAAACTCACAGCCGCTTTTGTTTTTGTGGTGCATTAGTACAACAGTGGTTAAATATGCGTATTTATATTGCTGACAATATTTTATTTTTCATTAGTTCTTTTAGCTTTTACCACAAGAAATAGGTGACCAGTAGGTCACCAACATACAGTTTTATACTTAAGCAATTTACCTGAGCCAGTCAATATAATTGATCAAGCCCATATTGGTGTGATACAGATGGAGAACAATAGAGGAGAAGGCCGGTGCCTGGCGAGATCGAGAGAGAAAGGAGTCAGGAGTCCCACATGGTGATATTAAGAACTAATTAATGGCACTGCTCCTCTACCCCAGGAAGTAAAGGTCTTCGGTCCCCTGTGAGGGATGTCTAAATATTCCAGAAGGGCAAAAACTCTGAGGCATGAGAACACTCTGAAATTCAATAAAATAAGAAACTCATACATAAAATCAGTGACAAAATAAGCTTTCTATACTCTAGGTTAAATATGCCTCTTTTAGAATTTCATACAAATGGAATTATGCAATATGCAGTTTTTTGTCCCCAGTTTCTTCTGCTCTGCATAATGTTTTTGAAGTGAAGTTACAGCTCTTCTTTTATTAATAATATTAATAATGTGTCTTATCTTTTTATTTTGATGAGTCTAAGTAAACGTTTTTCTATTACATTGGTTTTTCTCTTCACTCTTTATTTATTTTCTGTCTTGTACTTGATTTAATTTTCTTTTCTTTTCCTAGCATCTTATGATGGAAGGCTTGATCAAAAACGCAAGATCTTTATTCTTTTTTAATGCAAGTATTTAAAGCTTTAAATTTCCTCTCAACACCACTTTTGCTAAATTTCATAATTTTGATTTGTGGGGTCTTCATTTTCATGTAATTCAAAATTTAACTTCTTTGGCTTTCTTATTAGTATTTAAAACTTGCATCTTTATGTTACTCTGACTGATCTGCATCTTATTCTGCCTTCTCATGGTAGTTTTCACATCTGGTTTATGTTTAATATAATTAATAATACGGTTAGGTTTAAAATTACCTTATGTATTTGTTTCCTATTTATCCTTCTCTGTTTTTTTTTCTTTTTTTTTTTAAGATTTTATTTATTTATTTTTAGAGAAAGGAGAAGGAAGGGAGAAAGAGAGGGAGAAACAGTAATGTATGGTTGCCTCTCACATGGCCCTCACCGGGGACCTGGCCCGCAACCCAGGCATGTGCCCTGACTGGGAATCGAACCGGGACCCTCTGGTTTCCAGCCCGCACTCAATCCACTGAGCTACACCAGCCAGGGCTTCTCTGTTTTTTTTTTTTTTTCTTTTTTCTTTTTCTGCCTTCTTTTAGATTAGATAAATTTTTAGTATTCTATTTTATGCCCACTATTGAATTACTAACTGCTCATCTATGGTTAACTTTTCAGTGGTTGTTTTAGAGTTAAAAATATGCATCTTTAATTGATCACAATGGGAAGCAATATTTTAAATTTTATTTTACAGATGAAATAACTAGTCTCAAGCTTATACAGCTTGTGAGAGGCAAAGAAAACGATGAAAAGGGAAACGTGGCGTTTAGCCTAGACGAGGTCGTTTACATGAGAGTAGCAGGTGAGCCAAGGGCTAGTGAGAAAGCATGCATGAACGAGGGGACAGAGACCAGATGCCGCATTTCCTGAAGGGCTGATGAATTAGTTCATGACAAAAACAAGATAGAGTTTTAGAAACTGTGGTAGTAATGAAGAAAGAAAAAAAATAATTCTCCAAACATTTTCCTGTTTATTTCCATGGGTGTTGTTGGCCCTAGAAACTAGTTGAGTCTACTTTAATTTGTATATACAATTGTTCTAATATTAAATGATTTCAGTTATGTATATTTGTATGTGTGTATATATATGATTTATAAATCCATATTTTTTGTGTGTGATGATCTTTTTCACAATCCTAGTCCTTTATAATGAGCATGTTGATATCGTACCTATATGCTTGACTTAAATAAAGTTCTTCAGCCCACTACTATTATAATTAATATAATAAATATTTAATCCATACAAGAAGCTATGACTAGGAAATGAGATTTCATATATGAAGCTATTCCTATGATTTTTTAATTCAAATGATACTGATTTTGGCCTATTTTTATAATTCTTAAAAATAACATGGAAAGGGACAGCTGTATAATGAATGTGGAAGCAGAGGCTAACCACCTACATAGAAAACATTTTTAGCACCTCAGCTAGCTTATGCAGAGATGAATGCTTACTGTAGAAAAAAAAAAACATGGAAAGAAATATATATATATATATATTTTGTTCAGGTGCCTTATTCCCTCCTTTCTACTTAGTGATCTTCTTCAATATTTTCCAGTATGTTCTCTCTCCTCTGACGCAATCTGTGCACAGCTGTTAGCTTAACCTTGTGAGATTTTTACCTATCTGCTCACAATTTTCCAGCAGCTTATCCACTAAATGAACAACAAGCTTTCTAGCATAGCATTAAAAGGCTTCATAGTCTGATTCTTAATTTCCTCTCCAGAATGCTCTCTTAATATACTCACATCAACATCATAGCCCACGTAAATGTAATGATTTTTGCCATTTTCAAATGTATATTTTATTTTCCCACAAGTCCAGATTTAACACGTCATCCTCCCTGTTTGTAAAGCCCTTGTAACACCAACATCCACTTTTAAAACCGTACCCATTCTTCAAGACCATGAGGGCTCTGCAATAAATTCTTTTACAAATGACCCCTTGGCCTTTTGATCCCCTCTACCAATTAGTTTAAAGAATTGATAGAACTCTGTGAAACCCTTATGACCTCAGTTTGTAGTTAGATTACATGTCTTTTGATTCTCCTAGTGATTTATACGTATGTGTTCTTATTTTGTTTTTTTTTTTAGGTTTTAAATTCTTTGACAAAACGAACTGAGTTTATTCCATCTTTATCTCCAGATAGTAATTTGGTAAATGGTTATCAAGAAATTTTATTTTTAAAAAGTGAATAAAAGATACTTGATTTATTGAAGAAATAATCCTAACGGATGTGTGATGTCTAAAAGAGAATTTGAAGACATCAGGAAAATTCTGAGTTGTACATCTATCAGCTTCAAGACTACTGTAGAATGATAGCCTTCTAATTTTGGACGTTACTATAGACATTAAGACATAAAATTATTTCTCAGTTTCAGCCTCCACTTTGTATACCGGTACTGTAACTCCACTAAACACCTTTCAGCGTTGCCAGTTTATTTCTTAGGTTCTGCCAGTAGAGGGAGCGAGCGGGAGGCTGCAAGGCTGGAGAAGAAAGAAGGAGGGCGCTCTTTCCTATTGGTGTCCTGTGAGCTTCTGTCCAGTATGGCTCCCGTGAGCCTTACTTCAGCAAGGGTTCTTCACTTCAGCAGTAACAATTTTGTCCTGTGACAGCAGCTGTTGCAATTTTTTCAACACTTGCAGAACCAGCTCCATCTCGGTTCCCTGAACGACAGGAGTCAGCAGTGCCCACTCCTCAGAGGCCTGAGTTTCAGTTCCACGTGTTTGAATTTTAATAATTTTAACCTCTTTCCTTATTTCTTCAGCCATACGGGTAATAGTTGCCTTCTGAAATTGCTACTTCCATGATATCTTAGAATTCTCTTTTGACTCTTGCAGTTACCTAGTGTATCAAATGCAACAGGAAGACTTTTCCTGCAGAAAAATGAAGAACCAAACAGGCTCAAAGCTATTTCACCCGGAATGAATTCAGCAAGTTGAGATTCAACACTGTCAACTAAAATTTTAAACCTCTCTGCAGAAAAGCATTTCCTTGACCACTGAGGATTCGGTTCCCAAGCATAAATCCAGTTATGTGATTTTGGAAGTACAGCTCTGGGCAATATTATGGTGACAGGATGATCACATATTAAATGCTGGCAGGGCTTCCCAGAAGCTCTGCTCTAGGCTGCTCGTGGAGTCTGGGAGCCCAAACAGTAGTCTGGAGAGGAGTTAAAGGTACAGTCATTAGGGGAATAGATTACAAAACCGAGGAATAGAAGTACCTATTTATTTATTTTTATTCACCAGATATTGCCTAATACATGCACATTAATTATTAAGAATTAAATCTTTGAGATAGTGAATAATTTGAGATGCATTGAAATCAAAGGACATTGATTTGGTGTTTATTTAGCATAATTATTTATTTTATAATTCCCTATTATAAGGGAAGCATCTCAAACTTCTGAACAAATGTTTTCTTACACTTACATAAAGTAATTTAAATGTATTTGCACTTAATGAAAATTGATTTGCATATTTATCCTTTGAGATGGAATCCATTTCTATATTCAAGATATATTTTTATAGACAAATATTTAAGTACATCTCAGTTTAATGGTATTTATGTCTTTACATGTGATACAATGTAGAGGAGGAAAGTTTTTCTTCTACTCTTCTAGAATTTTTTTATGGTTTGTCTAATTGCTAAATTGATATAAGATAGATCAGTAGGAGAAAAACAGATTTGATTTTGTGTGTACAGGGACCCCAAAAATATAAGGCTCAAAGAAGTGGTCAAAGCAGGAAGCTTTTATACCCTTTAGATAAAGAAACAATTATTTGTGAAGATTTCACAAAACAAAGGGATTTTGCAAATGAATGAAGAAGTAACAAAGTTTGTTTACACAGCTTTCTCAGCCTTGAATTCCCTATCTCTGGTGGTAAGGATGCCTTCTGTCTTCCTGGTCTAGGAAAGAGAACTTCACAGGGAGATCCACTTCCTGCTTCCAGGGGGACAAAGGAGGGTCAGAGTGTTCTTGTTCTGTTGTTTCTTAAGTAACTTTAATTCCAAGTAATCCACGTGCTGAAGTAGCATATTTTGAGGTAGCATATTTTGCTCCTCCTCATAGCATATATTTACGAGTATAATTTTTGAAAATCAACATTTTAAACTATGTGATCAATAATAATATGTAAAGGGAATGTAATGAGCTCTTTTATAAAGAGAATGCACTTTTAAATAGAAACTGAAGTTACAGAATATTAGTGTGATTAATGTGCACTGAAAACTCAACCAGTTTTATTAAATCTTAACAGTTCACTATATTTAATTTTGATTTTTTAGGTTAAACAATTACCAATTTAGTTGAAGAATCTTGCTTACCCTCAGAATCCATTCCCAAATTTCATTGCCAATGTACGTATGAGGTGATTTCAATGCTGTTCTTTTACATGTATGCTTTTATACTGTTACTTTATGAATATGTATTCTAGAAGTATATATAATTCATCTGCAACTTTTCAAACATTGTACAAACTATAATAAATATTACACATTATTTGAAACACTTTTTGCTCAAAATTAAATTCCTGAGATTTATATGTGTATATATATGGTAGTTCTAGTTCATTCCTTCTAACCAACTTCAAGTATTTAATTTTGAACAGGGATCCTTTGGGCCAAATATTATACACATCTTCAACCATACTGACAGTACAAGGTTTCTGTCACTGACTACTCCCTACAGAAGGGCATGTGTTATTTATTTATTGAGAGAGGGGAAGGGAGGGACACAGAGAAGGAGAGAAACAGCAATGTATGGTTGCCTCTCACATGGCCCTCACAGGGGACCTGGCCCGCAACCCAGGCATGTGCCCTGACCAGGAATCAAACCGGGACCGTCTGGTTCCCAGCCCACACTCAATCCACTGAGCTACACCAGCCAGGGCTGCATGTCTTTTTTTACTAGTTACATTGAATCTCTTTCCAGGTGCTTATTGGCCACATGGGTTTTCTTTTCTGCAAATTATCTTTTTATATTTGTTAGTTAATTTTCTGCAGAATAGTTTTCTGTGTTACAGATAGTAATTCTATATGTGTTTACATACACTTTGAAAATCTTCCATCAATTTGAGTTTTGTGTTTTAACTTTACTCTTGGTGTATTAGGTTGAAGTTAAAGGTTTAATTTTGAGGTGCTCAAATTCAGCAGACTTTTGTCTTATTCTTTTATTTTGCTTAAAAATATTTTCTTTTATGAAGTTATATATGTTTACCCCTATTTTCTTCTAAATTCGAATGTCTTACTTTTGTGTACATCTGAAACTTATTTAGGGTGTAGCATGAATAAAACAGCATTTTCTATCATTGTGTATGTATAATTAATTTTCAACATCTTTTATTGAAGAGTCAATCTTTGAGTTATAAAGCTATCACTATTATATATACTAATTTTTCATGCATGCATAGGTGATATGTTTAAATATATATATTTCTGTTCCTCTGATTTGTCTCCTTCTGTATCAATATCATGATTTCTTAATTACAGTCACTTATTTTCAAATGTGTGTACAGCTTGACAATGTAACAAAAAATGAAGGGCTTTTTAAAATCAAATTCTTATTAATTCATTTCATCTCCGAAGTAGTCCATATCTAGTTTAATGAACCCTTTTTTTTCAGTGTATATGACAACGGCCTGCATTGCACATCGTGGTTGCTAATCGAAGAGGCAGGTGTTTGGCTTAGAAATGCATCATCCAGTTGGCATGTTTCTGTTTAGCTAGTCAGTTTGTTGACAGCCTCTGATGCTTATTTCTGAAGGTACCTGGAGACACTCATATATATGAGTATGTTTGTGCATATACACACATTAGGTTGTGTGAATGTGTTGTGCAATGGGTGTATGTACATACATCTCTGAAGTTACTATGTATTTCAATAATTATATCATATCTGTTCCTAAGAAGGGTCAAGGGAGTATTTCATCCGGGGCCACATACATATAACCAAGTCAAATATGGAATTCTGAATGTTGATTTCATTATGGATAAAGTATTTTCTATTGCATATGAGAACTCAGTATATTAACTGGCAAATCCACAAAACTTTTAACAGGGTTTTAATTCATATTTACAAACAAAAAATAACAGTGAAAACAATATAAAACCCTTATTGCATAAAAAAGAATGAAGTCAATGATAAAGTTATAAGAAGCACGGCTTTTCAGGACCTTAGGTTGAACCCTTCTAGCCAATGAATTTTGTACTGATTCTGTAAATGTCTCTATTTATATTCACTGAAATTAGTAGGCAAAAGTGAACGAAAACTAATATATTAAAGGGCTAACTGTCCTTTAAACTCATTGGCATTTGAATTCTATGAACTTTACTATGAACTCATCTTCATCCTTATTAACATAGATTTTAACATCTAGACTAAATTCAAAACCTCTTTTGGGATCCAGTCCACTAGTCAGTCATAAAAAAGTTAACTATTTACATCATAATATTTTACATCCTATATATTTTATCTTAATAAACATTTTTTAAATATCCTCTGGGTGGTAGGATATGTTCTCAGTGTGAGGAATATAAGGTGAGTACGTTTTAGACTTTGTCTTTAAGAATTTCATAAGAAAGGGGAACAAAACCTTAGATTATGGGTGGATGACTTTATAATAGTGATCATTCACTTAATGTCTCTTGTGTGCCAGAAACTTTAAAAAATTTTTCTAGTGATTCTTTATCTAAAATATTTCTAATCTTATATGTATTTTTCCTTATACAAATGAGAAAACTGGAGCTTATGTAGTCTAATTTTCTCCCAACATATATTATAATCTAACCTTATTATATAAAGAGATTATTTTATAATCCAAGAATATTTTATGACTAAACCTTCTTCTATGAGAAGGATGTTTCCTGGAGACTTAAAACCCAAAACTAACCCTATAGCTGCTAAATCCTAGTGGTATCATGTGGTACAACCAGAGACACTACAAAACTACTGTCTTTTCCTGAGCTCCAAGATCCCCTTAAGACCAAGTAGAAGTTCAAGATAACTTCACAGAGAAAGATGTGCCAGAACTGAATCTTGACAAATGCTCTCCAAGTGAAAGCCAGCCTCTTGCCAGCAACTGGGAAGGGCGAAGGGGACCAGGGCAGAGTCTTACCTGTGTGAGATCAGGAGGCCTGATGATGCATGGTACGTGGGGACTCTAGGTATTTTGTATAGCCAAACCCCATTTCTAACATGCATGCTTTGAGCCCATGGTCTTAAAAAATAACTTACCTATTTTTCTAAAAACTCAGAGGACCTACATTCTACCAACAGTGGAAAGCAGTATGGAGATATCTCAATAATTAAAAATGAATCTGCCTTTTGACCCAGTGATACCACTCCTGGAAATTTATCCAAAGAATCCCAAAACAGTAATTTGAAAGAACACAAGCACCCCTGTGTTCATTGCAGCATTATTTACAATTGCCAAGACATGGAGGCAGCCCAAGTGTCCATCAGTAGATGAGTGGATCAAGCAACTATGGGACATTTACACAATGAAATACTACTCAGCCATAAAAAAAGAAAAAATTTTCCCTTGGCAACAGCGTGGGTGGACCTGGAGAACATTATGCTAAGTGAAATAAGCCAGTCAGAGAAGGGCAAATGCCAGAAGGTTTCACTCACATGTGGAATCTAATGAACAAACTGAACTAACAAGCACAATAGAGGTAAACATAGATAGAGAGCAGGATGACAGCTGTGGGGGCAGGTAGTTTAAGAGGTCGAAGGATCAAGCAAAAAGCGAAAAGGACTCATGGATATGAACAACAGTGAGGAGACTGTAGGTGGGGAGGGAGAATAATAGGGGAGAAATGGCAATGGAAAAAAATAAAATTAAAAAATAAATTAAAAAAAATGACCTGCTTCTCTCATAACATAAAAATATAAAAATTTTAGTGACCCTATTGTACACAAAGTGGGTAGTTTCCGAGCTTTTCAACAGCTTGCATTTTATTCTGCTTGCATCATCATCACAACAGTAAAAAGCATAAGACCAATGAACTATAATATCTAACAGATATCCCAAGGAAAAATTAATTAAGGTACACCTTTAACTCTCCCATCTAGTTTAACAGCCAAACTTACTACTACATGTTCTAAATACTTAGCCATGGCAATTCTGCTTATTTAGGAAACCAGGTAAGTAGAGAGAGTAAGTGAACACAGAGCATAGCATTAAATATGACAATATAATGATGCTCTCTGTGTGTCCATAATTTGAAATGGTTTTGACACATCTTGCTGCAGGTCGAGCACTATTTTGTAAGTGAGTGATATTCTATATTACGGGCTATCTGCAGGGAGTCAATTCAAATAATTGAGATGAATGTCTTGAGCTAGGAACGAACTTTTAAATACTTCAACAGCAGAACAGAAAAATAATTCTTAGGGAAACAAAACTAAATAAACCTTTCTTGTTGTGGAGCCCATAAACACTGCATCAGGTAACTAGCTGTAGACTATTCCAACCTTGGCAATTTGTTTCGTTATAAAATGCTCAAGTAAAAAGAACAGTTAAAAATCACAGGCCATTTGCAAAAATGTTTTTGAAGGTTGAAGCTTAATTTTCCTTAAATCAACAAGACAAAACATAAACACTACGAATGGCTTATATTGGTTAAATGCAGAAAATGTTCTGAGGTTGTCCCTGGCAAAATGCCACAGCCCAATAAACATGGTCATTCACAGTGAGAACACAATGGGGTAAAGGGAATGGGAGGCTAGAACATGTAGTACAAAGAAAGGCATAGCAGCAGGTGGCTTGTTTTAGCATTAATGGGAAGTTAGTTTAAATTTACAGGAAGTGAGAAAAGATATTTCTATTTCAAATAATCAGAGAAACTTCTTATTGTTGTAACTTTGTTTTATGACATCCTATTAACACAGTACTGGTGTTTGATTTAAAAATCTTGATATGTCAAGAAAAGTCTTCCAGTTCATTATTTGCACACTACAAAATTAGTTTTCTTTTTAAAATATAAAACATCATATGAAAATAATTATGAGTTGATTTTTTAACAGGATGTTTCCTAAAATTAACACCAAAAATAAAAAGTACATCATCCATGATCTCAAGATGATATGAGTTTTTGTGGCGATCATTTTGTAATATATACAAATACCAAATCATTGTGTCACACAGTTTAAACTAATGTAATGTTATATATCAACTGTATTTTAATTTAAAAATCTAAGTAATATCCTATTAAAAAAAACTACCTTGAATTCTTCAAAAATGCTTAGGTCTTGAAGAAAAAGAAAGGCTGAGATTGTTCCAGTTAGAAGAATAAAGACGTATGACAAGTGAATGAAGTTTATAATTCTTTAGTAGATCCTGTACTAAGAAAAAATATATGTAAAGGTATATGTTATAAAATACAATATTGTTCTTAGTGAATGGACAATAAAATACTAAAAAGTAAAGAGGTATAATGTCTGTAAGTTATTCTCAACTATTTCAGAAAAAAACTACAGTTGATTTAAGCTGATCATGCCTTTAAAAACAGTATTATTGATTTTTTAATCTATTTTTCAAACTTGTTTTTGTCAAGATATTATTTACTATGTTATCTTAATCCCTTTCCCACACCCCCCCCAAAATGAGAGATTTAAATAGGTTAAAGCAGTCAGACAATGTAACAAGAAAGAGTAAGTGAAAAAATAAGGAAAATATTAAGTTAGTAGCCCAATTTAATAAAAAAAAAAATCAAAGCTTGATTGTTACTTAGATTTGTGGTGCCAAAGAGAAGGAATATTCAGAATCAGAGTAAATAAAATTCATATGAAGGAGTCAGTTTGAGAGATAAGGTGAAGGATTCCATTATAGGCATATCAGCTGTCAGTATAGATATCTGTTTGTAATTAGAAATTGGTATCTCAAACATATGAGAACCACAAAACCTGGAGATATTAAGCTTAGAGCCATCCTCAGAAAGGAGTGATTGAAATCATTAAATTAGTTTGGGTTTCTGAGAATTACATAGGAGAAAAAGAATGTCAGTGAACTAAAGATAGAATCTTAGACCTACCCATACTTAGGGGGCTTAAGGAAGAAAAGAGGAGTGAACTCAGTCAAGGAGAAGAGAAGCTCTAGGAGAGAGAAAAGGAATGCCAAGAGACCACAATGGCATCAAACCCAAAGATGGAAACAATTTAAACAGCGTCAGCTTCATGGGCATATGACCTGTGCAGTCACACTCTGTTTTTATGGTCTCTTTTCAAGAATTTTGGAAAAGAGCCTTCTCATTTTTGTTTTGCACTGGGCCTCTCAAATTTTGTAGCTGGTGCTAGTTTTAAAAATGGAAGTTGGACTAACTTCTCAGCCAGCATGGAGGTGAATCGATAAATGTCTTCCAGGATTCTCATTAAAATACCTGTGACTATATGAAAGCAGACATAAAACTGGCAATAATGCCACAAACTAATAAAGAAGAAAAGCCACATGCCAAAAATCTGGGCAGGCATTCAATTATCTGCCTCTTTGATGAAAATAACTGTAAAAGCACAGTCTTGGGCAATATACTAATATTGCATGCCCAGAATCATGGCCAGGCAGATGGCCACAGAAAACATAGGTAGAGATGGGGATGAACATTTTGATTCATTGACACTTTTAGTACTTGAACTTGTTATAGAGGGACTGCCAAGACCAGAGACAAAAGGGCTGTCCTTCCCTAATATTTAGAAACTGTCTTTGAAATGAACCAAAGCCAGAGTTCTACATCTTCTGTTACAACCATTTCTTCTCAACCACTGCACACATTCAGAGAGGGCTCGGAGAACCACCTGTGTAGGAAGTAAATGGTGATAAAAAGGGGTTAAGACAAGCTCTCTTGGTATATACCCTGCAATGCTTAGCTGCTTAAGGAAACCATTGTAGATGAGGGTAAAGATGGAGCAGGGGCCAATACATGCTGTTGGTGAGAAGGGATAGAGTATTTTAGAACCAAAGAATGACTGCAAGCTGCACGTGCATCCCTAATTCAGACAGACGACACTGAACTTGAAGTAGAAGAAACTGAGGATTGATAGGCATAGCAGTTTCCCAAAAACCTGTGGACACATACCTGTCCTCTGGCCTAGATGGTAGATGGTGGGCCCTACCTGACCAGAGGCAGTCTAAGGACACAATGTATGCTGTTTGTTATTGAAAAACAGAACTATAGGGATCTATCTCATTTATGACTGAAGAAATTGACTATTCAAAAATTATGCTTGGAAGATTTGGATTTATTGATGAATCTAACAAAAAACTTTTGGTTCCAGGTTGTGCTTTCCTAAATTAATAAGGTGTTTTATTAAAATGAAATCTGGTACAACTAGCATAGTAATACTAATTAAGGAACTGGACATTAGGAGCTGAGAGAGAAAAAAATGTTCATTCATGATTGTTTTCCCCATACCTATGCATCTAAAATTCACCAATCCTTTCAAGTTGTCTTAAATTGCATCTCTTTTTTGAGGTTGATTTGACTAATTTTATTGACTTTTTTCTCTGTTCTCATTGGCTGTATTAGCATTTATCATCTAACATGTGATTGTGTTTTATCACATGGCTTGGACTATTACTTATAATTATGTGTTTTTTCCTTGTTATAACTTTCAGCTTCTTGAGGGTAGAAATTCATACTTTTGTATACCTTCCTCATAAACTCTCTAACTTCATCCAAACTTAATATAGAGGAAGGCATGAAATTGTATCCTAGTTGGAAGGGAAGACAGAAGAGCTAAATTTAGAAAGGAAATAAGAGATAAAAGAAAGATATAAAATTTTTAGCTTAAATAATTTTATAATTATATATGTTTATAATTTCAGAGGCAAGCACAAGACTGACTTTCTTAATAAGTATGCACTTACACTTCACAAATAAAAGTATAAGTGCCATATGAGTGGGGTTTTTAAAAAATTATTTCACTGCTGTCCCCCAGACCCCACCCCCAGTATGAGTGTTTGGCACAGGGTAGATGCTCGGTATTCACTGATTAAACTGAATTCATTGGTCGAATAAATAAATAAATGAATGGATGAATTATGGATACTGGATACTTAACACAGAAAAGGAAAGAAACTGACAAACACTGTTTACATTCTATACATTATTTCCTTTTCAACCTCAAGCTCATGAAGTTTCTCTTTTTAACGAATGAGACCAAAAATTTAAACAACTGGGCCAAGATCACATAAAGTATTGCAGGGGGACATGGTAATCAAAATAAGACCTGCCTGACTCTCTCCAAAGGTCCTGTATTTTCTACTTTATAATACCAATATAATAAAATACTACCTTTTATTCACTGAGGAAAACAAGAGAAACTAAGACATCCAATATGTCAAATGATTTTTCAAATTAGACATAAGAAAACACTCTGTAGGATTATTGGATTGCACTGGATTTTTAATACAAGGGTAGATCTTTGACAGGCAATGGAATGGCAACCTAAGCACAAATTTCAGGTTTAGAATTCTATTGCTCTCCAAAGCCTAAAGTGACATCAAGAAAGATTAATCTTAATTTGAAATCAGTTCCGATATATACCTTTAAAAGCATGAATGTGTGTCTCTCAGAAATGTGTTTTTCTGTTTTGGTCCTCACAGCTTGTTTATTCATTGGACAGAACTCACTTCGACCTGTCCATCCTTCCCCTAGAATCATAATAATGCCAAATATTTGTGAGAAGTTGTGAAAACTGCTCCTTAATTGCCAATTAGACCCCCACATTTTAAGTCATAGAGCTATAAAATGACACCAACACTGAAACTGATTTTTACCTGGAAATTCTAGTTTAGTATTCAGAGATAACAATCTCTTGAAAAACAGCTGAAGATGAAGTCATTATTACTTTCGCCAAATCACAGTGAAAGATATCTGTAACTAGATCCAATTCAAATGTGTAGAAGTGAAAGATTCTTGCTTCACATCACAATATCTTTTTATTGTAAACCTCATTTACACTTATAATAAATGCACTTGCCTCCTGGTTAAAATTCACCCAGTTACTTCAAAGAAATGGAGGTTAAAAAGTCCCTGGCATATGGTGGGAGCTTAATAAATATTTGTTGACTAAAGTTAAGCTCACATATTTTCCCATTTTTGGCGATTGATTCTCTAAACAAGGAATTAATGTTGCTTCATCTTTTAGATCCCACTGACAGAACTGAGGGTGTTTAACAGATACTGCTGTAAAGCACTGAAGCATGTACGGCTTCCCAACTTGTCGTTCATTAATGTAGTAAAATAGTTAATTGAATGAAAATTAAATCCAAACTTATTTACCATGAATAAAAATGTTTCTCACTTGTAAAACAGATTTCCTTTAATACCTTTTGGAACAGAGTATCTCTGTGTTGTTTTTGCTACTGATTATAGTAACTTGTTTAATTAACATATGTTTTTACAAAACTTTTTGGCTAAGCGAAGAGTTAACAAAGACATATCAAAAATAACATTATTCAAAAGATGTACACTTTGGCTTGTGCATCTTTTCTGTTATAATTCAGTTAAGGAAAGATAGCTTCGTTTGTGTTCAGGAATATAAAGGTACCACTATTTATATAAGGCTTTATCTAGTGATAAGAGTAGATAAGATTAACAGTGTCTCTGGAGATTTGTACAGTTAAGAATCTATTTAAGATATTGAAGAGAAATAAGGTGAAAATGAAAGATGGGCTGATTATCTGGGTAAATATTTCCTACTATCACATTTGGCCCAATATATTTAAAAAGGGATTCCGGACAACCTGCTCTATTCTCAGAAAGAGTCCTGAGCCTCTGACCTCATCTTATTCACCTCCCAGGTTCACACCTTTTTCTGAATTAATTAATTTTATTTTTTCCCCTAGACTAATTACAGACTTCTTCTTGGTGCTAAGCATCACTCTGTTGATCTTTAACCTTTGACCCCTGGCTTCCTTCTTCCACTACAGCGCTAACCCTTTCATTTTGTTGTTCTGGTTGCAGCATTTTAGCTCACAGGGCTGCACACACTGGCACTAGCTTTGGGGACCAGTGCTCCACATATAACAAAGACTTAGAAAGGCACAGCTCCACATTAAAACCCCAACATTCGTCTTCTCTACGCAGGTAACTCCTAAACTTAGAGTTAACTTTCTAAATCTACCACCTCAATGAGCTTCAGGGCCCCAGGCAAGATGCCTGATAGAACTCTCCCTTTATTTATTCTTTCAGCCTCTAAAAATAAAAGTGTCTAAAACCAAATTCATCATATTTTCACTAGCTTTCACCCTAAGCCTATGCATGCCCTTGCCTTTAAGTTCACCTTGCAGTCCCTGATTTTACAATGTTAAGATATTGTTATTCTTCCAATTCAAACCTCAATCAAACCTCTAGGCTACGTAGCATTTGCCACTCTCTCCCACACTACATTGAGTTTACGTGTTTGTAGATTTCAGATAAAATCATATAAAGTTGTGTGTATATGGATGGCAAGATATATGAGGTCTGTTCAGAAAGTATCCAGCCATGTACTATGAAAAATAGAGATATTTATTGAAGAAGATACAAGATACAGGAAACAATGTACATAGGACAATGACGTCTTAGTTCCCTTCAAAGTAGGCACCTTGGGACCTGACACAGTTCTACTAATTGCCATCAGCTGCCCTGTCGTATTTTCTTGGATCTCATCTATGGTCTGAAATCTCTTCCCTTTGAAAGGTGATTTTAGATTTGGGAAAAGCCAGAAGTCACAGGGCACCAAATCTGGGCACTGGGGGGCTGAGTCACCTGGGTGATTTGATGTTTCACAAAAAAACTGCACAAGATATGATGCAGGAGCGGGCACCTTGTCATGATGAAGCTGCCAATCACCAGTTGCTCATAGCTGTGGCCTTCTGAATTATCTGAATAGTTTCCACGAAGGAATGTTCAAGCTTAATGCAAAATTTGATGCACATTCATTGTTTTACTTGCTCAGTCATTTTGAATGTGACAGCCACACAGTGCACATGCTCACTCAATGGCATTTACTGCCCCACTGACTAGTACAGTGAAGTTGTTATTTATTCACACATGTGCATTCCAGTCCACTCTCCTTGGTTGCCAGGTTACATCAATATCATACAAATAATCATTCTTGTTATATTAACAATGGTTGGACTTTTTCCAGATAAACCTCCTAGTGTTTTTTAATCATTCTAATCAAGAATGTCAATGTTAAAAGAAACATTTGTAAATGATCATCTACATTACCTATCTCTATATTTTCACCCTGTATTTTCCTATCACATTGATTTGCTCATAAGCCAATAATCTCTATTGAAAATAGCCTTCTCCCTGGTCACCCAGCCTGTGTCTCTCTTCAGTGTTGGCCACCCATCAGACCACACTCATAGTAATCCTCCTAAAATAACTCTCATTATGTCAGTACTCTGCTAAAAATATGAATGATATAATATGACCTACGTAAAAAAAATGTCACAATTGTAAAGTGTTTTAGTACTTATTATTTCATTTGAGTCTTCACAACAATCTTAGTGCTCTAAAAGTAGCTCAAAGTCATAAACAGTTTTCTAACCCCTGACATCTCAGGAAGCAAAAGTCTTTTAAAAAGTCCATCAAGCTTCATTCCAGCAGCCGAGTTAATCTCTCCAGATAATAGCTAAGGTAGGTAATTTAAACTCTGTGGGAAACAATTTATTTTTTATGATCCACTTTAATGTCTTGACTATTAGTTATTGATCCAGTATGTTACAAAAAGAATACTTTGACTTTTTTATTTGTCAAAAAAGAAGACTATGAAGATAACACTTATAAGGAAATGATGTGATTATTTTACTACTTCCTATAATGAAAACTAATATCTACTAAATAGGCTCTTCATACAAGCCAAAAGCAAAAATCACAATGATTATAATGTATAATTTTAAATGAGTTAATATGATAATATGGCTGAAGAACAATAGATGATTTGTAAAAACTTGGTTAGACAAAAATTCTCTTAGTTTTTTGTTTAATAGTTATTGGTCTAGATGAACCTCTGAAATTCAGAGTCAGAAATTAATGCTTTTTTATCAAAGAAGTAATAAAATGTTAAAAATTCATGATGTACTATTTATGTCAATATGATTCTTAAAGGATTTGTGTTTACCTCATAACTTTAGGACTATTTCAGCATAAAACCATAAGGCAGCTATTCCAGAAAGTTCTTCAGTTTCCTCCTCTCTGTTGATATTTTCTATTTCTTTCATGTATCTACTTATTATTCAAAAAGTGGAAAATAAGCCTGGATATTAACTCAGATGACGACTGACATCTAAGCTAAAAGTGTTCTTTAAAAATTTCACTGGCCTCCTCAACCTTTTGCAGAATTAATTTTCAAGTGTCTTTGAAATTCATCTTAGAGGATTCTGATTGTTGGTGGTAGCAGGGCAAGTTCAGAGGAAATGAATAGCATATCATGAATATAAAATTAAAAAATCAGGCATCTGAAGTGAATTCAAAGTGAAGTCATTTAAATTGGAAAGGAGAGGCAATCCGGGTTATTGTAAACATGATTGCTGGCTTCCAGATATGTGGAAAAATAAGAACAAAAACTAATATAACTGATCAAAAAAATTTCCCCCTTTAGCAGATTTTATTCATTTCTTCTAGATTTCTCTGTCATTTTCAAAGATTAAATAAGGTATGTAAAAGGTACTCTTTGATGAAATTTTAAGTTAAAAACAAACCATGTATGTTTGGGATCACTGATAGCTACTTTGTTTTTTTCTCCAGATCGATTTTCCTCCTATCCCACAAATATTAGCTAATTCTTATAGACCACTATGGACTTAATATTCTTCTAAGGGCTTCACCTATGTTAACTCATTTAATTTCAATAGCAATCCTAAATGGTTATTCTAGGAATTAAACTAATATTATTGGTTCAATTTTACAGGTGAGTAAACAGAGGTGCAGAGGTAGTTAAGAAAGATAAAGAATTTTTGATGAGATTATTTATAAATTAAACACAATCAAGAAAAGAATCAGTGAACTTGAACATAGATTAATATAATTTATCCAAATTGAATAGAAAAGAGAAAAGAGTGAAATAACACACACAAAGAGAACAGAACATCTGAGAGCTGTCAGAAAATACAAATGGTCCCCTGTACATGTACTGTAAATCCCAATAAAAGAGGAGAGAGGGACCACAGGAGGAAACGAAATATTTGTTGAGATAATGACTAATCATGGTACATTTCCAAAGTTTATGAAAGTCACAGGGCTTAGAGAAGAAATAAGAAATAAATACAAAAATAAACAAACAAAAAAGTAGGTGCAAATATATTTATGCAACTAGAACATCTGGAAGGCAGACAAAGAAAAAGACATTACATGCAGAAGAACAAAGGTGAGAATTATGGTTTACTTCTCATTGGAAACCATGCAAATCAGAAGAAAACTAAGGGAGAGCTTTAAAATGCTAAAGGGAAAGACAGCTGTCAACCAAGAATTCCATATACAGAGAAATATCTTTAAAAAATTAAGAGAAAATAGGCTTTTTAGCACAAACATAAACAGAGAATTTATTACTAATATTCTTGCACTAAATGAAATTTTAAAAGATGTTCTTAATACAGAAAAAAATCAGATACCAGAAACTTGGAATTATAAGAAATAGTGATAGAAAAGGCATAATTGAAAGCAAATATAAACTTTATTTTTTCTAATACTTGATTTCTCTTATTATTGATTTCCTTACTTTTAATTAGTTGTCTAAGTAAAATATATTGACAATTCCAAGTGTTGTTAAGAATACAAGCCACTTAAACTCTCACAGATTATTGATGGTAACAAAATGGTACAGTCATTTTAGAAAAAGGCTTTTTTTCCTCATAAAAATAAATATATACTTGTCACTCCACCACCAATTCCAGTTGCAGGTATTTACCAATAAAATGAAAACTTATCACCTTTACACTAAGCTCTCTATGTGACTGTTTATAGACACATTGTTTGCATTCACCAAAAACAATCCAAATGTTCCTCAACCAGGAAATGATAAACTGTAGCACATTCATACAGTGGGATAAACTCAGCAATAATGAGGAACAAAATAGCGACACATACAACAACACGGGTGACAAGGGAAAGAAGTCTACATGCTGTGTGCTTCTATTTGTACGAGACATTTTACAGCCAGGAAACAGGCCAGAGGGTGCCAAGGGCTGTGGGTTGTGGAAGATCTTGATGGTAAAAGGGTACAGGATGGTAAAGGGCACAGGAATGATGTTTTTTCTTTTCTGTCTTTATTGCAGTGGTTAAATGACTCTTTGTACCTGTCAAAACTTTCTGACAAAGGAGGAATTGTACTCTATATAATTAGACTTTAATAAAAAATTCAACCAAAGAGTTTTCTATCACATAAACTCTAGCAAAACAAACAAACAAACAAAAAAAGCAAAACTAAAAAAATGCAGAATAAACATTTGCCATGATCTCTGGGACATAGTACTTGACAAACGTTAACCCCAATAATTAAAATCTTTTTATTATTATTCCAATTTAGTCCATATGATTCATTTGGTCTTAGCCATTGACAAGTTGCTATAAGGAAATATAAAATGTAATCTCAATTTCTGGAAACAATTTGAACAGGTTTAAACACCCTTGTGTTAAACAAAAAAAAAATATATAGAAAGATAAGTCCTTAACCACATATACCATGATGTAGTTAAATAGAATAAAATGTAGTCATCTAATAACAGAAGTATTTCTAACTCTTAAGTACAAAACTCATTACATAACCATTTTAAAAACAAAAAATATGAGTTAAATAAAATAATTTGGGTTTAATAGGGCTTATCTTATAGTTTTTCAACTGTAGAAAACTAGCATTTTGTAAAAGATTTTTGGGAAAAGAACTAAAAAATATCTCTTTAATATTTTTGGAGTCCATAGGTCTGTTCTTTATACTTTATACTGAAAGATAAGTATTAATAATGACTCTGGATAAAAAGAACTGAAGGCTTTTTCCTACATTGTTTCTATATTAGTTACAGCTCTTCTGTAAACTTCTCACTTTAAACTCACCTTATCTCCATCTTCCTCAACTCTACCAACCCCTCATGCCAGCCTCCATATTCATCCACCAGGTTCCAGATTTCAAAGAATGTACAACAGCTCACCCAGTTGTCCACACGGGAAATTAGAAGTCATCTTTAACTTCTCTTGTCCCTCACCTCTAGGTAATCACCAAGTACTATTACTTTACCTCCCATACACTTTTGGGGATCTCTCCACCGTTAATGTGACTGAGGACTGTAATTCTTCACCTAGGTTGTTGCAATAACCTCATGACTCTCTTTGTTTCCAGTCCTAGGCTTTTTGAACCTAGTCTTATGAATGTAGTTAAAGTACCAAGCTGATTACCTTGCTCTGGTGTTTTAAAATGTTTTCCTCCACATACTGGCCCCTGCCTTTTCCTCCATCCTTATCTCTCAGCACTTTCTAGACCTTTGTGTTTCAGCCACAATGAACGGTTTGAAGATCTCAGAGCTTGAATTTTCTTTCTCATTTCTGCAGTTTTGTTGCTCACTTTCTTCAAATAGGTAACTCTTGCGGTCTTCAGGATTGAATTTACACTTCACTTCTCCAGAATCTTACCCTGACTCCTTAATCCCAGGATGGTTGAGGTAACTCAGCTCTCATACCTACTCCAATGGTCCTCCATAATCTTCACTTTTAATGTACATTCACACTATTCTATTTGCCTTACTTCTTCATCTCCAAAACAATCCATAAATTCCTTGATAGTAGGGACAATATCATGTTAATTCTTAGATCCATAGCTCTTACAAGAGTGTCCTTGAGGGTAGATACTATGTAGTTATTTGTTGGTAATGGTTTGTAGTTAAATAATCACAAACAAAAGGAAAATATTATACCTTAATTTTAAATCTCAACTTAAACCAAAACTTCCCTCCCTATTTGAAAGTCTAAAATTGTCAGCCATGTTTGTAAATACAGATTAGTGAGGTCTGTGAAACTGTGTATTTCCTTTGTCCTGTACCTTCACAGTCAAGTCTTTATGACAACTTCCTGAATGTTGGCCGACTCTTGCTCATTTCATTTTTCAACTTTTAAAGTAGAAACCAGGATCTCTGCTAATTAAAATGGCAGAATGGCATCTATTAGCAATTCCTACAAAAAAATGGCACTTCCCTCTTTCTATCTAGAAATACACTTCACAGTTGGAGGAGGTGTTTTTATAAAAATGCCTTCCTATCTTCAAAGAAATAATGGGCACTCATCTGCTATTTTACTGTTGTTCTGAAAGAAGTATTCCATATCTAAGAACCAAATTTTCAAAATCATAATATAAAATACTCTATATCTGTGCATTTCCCCATCATTTGATTGATTACTTTAGCTCTTAAAATAGAAATGCATTTTCATCTTGCTGTGATATTTATTTACTGCTATGTCATTGGCATGTTTTTTAAAGCATTTAGTTCCAAACATAAACAATAGTTGCTAAGCATTATAGGATGGGGATCAACAAAGATGATCTCAGGCAAAGTTACTTTTTATTTCTTCTCTAGTTCTACTGTTGAAAGGAGCTGTTGGTTACAGTGGCAGTAAGGAATTTGGTAAAAAGAAAGGTGGTTAAAATACAGGTACTGTACATCTTAATTAAATTCAACATACACATATTGGATATTGTATACATCCTGCCAAACTGGATCAAAGGCATGATAATTTCTACATAAAATGTTCTTTATAATGGTCCTCTTTTCTCACATTTAAAAATCATTTCTAAAACAAAGCTGCTTTAAACTCTGCATTACTATTTCTTTTGTTCTGATGCTACTGCATGACACATTTCTTCCTGAATCTTAGTTTTTGATTATCTGGTAATAAGCTGGTTTCACACATGACTCATGTGATCATACATTCTTTCAACAAGTGTTTATAAGGCATCAACAGTGTGCCGTGCATTGAGGTACATGCTGGGGCATAGAGTTTAGCTCAAAAACATGTGAGTTCAGATAGACCTTGTCCTAAGGAAATCAACTCCAGTGAAGGTGATGTCATGTAAAACTTCTAAAATATAGAGGATTAAGTCTAATTTACTTAGCATGGCATACAAAATTATTCACAATTTCACTGGAACCTAACTTTTGATCCTCACTTCTGTCCATCCCTCATATATACCTTATGCTACAGCATCCAGTTTTCAAGTGCCCCTCATATGTATGCTCTTCTATCCCTTCTTAACTTGACCTGACGTCTCTTTCAGAAGTACCTACAAGTCCCTTGTATCACAGTTTAAGATTTAGTTCTTAATGTTAACTCTAGTTTTTTCTTTGGTTCTGATCTTTTCTTTGGTTTTGAGTAGAGCTGGCTTTACATGGTTAAGTATTTTCATAGCTAAGAGTAGATCCTTTCTGCTTTTTACTTTTACTGTAAGTCTTGTATTAAATATACTTTTTATTGGCTAAAAGTCATTTAAATCAATGAAATTCTGTGGAAGCTAAGAAAGGAATAATTAATTCCAAATGAAGAATTAGGAAAGGCTTTTAGGTGGGAAAGACCTATTTTGCTTATAATTGTACCTACATTTAAAAATAAGTCCAAAATAATTTGTACATAAAAATTATCAAAACATTTCAGACTCAATTATAATGCTACTAAAAAAGCCATGGAAATGATACTATCTTGCTCCTTTCCCTTAGGTAAGTCTAACTAGCTTTACTTGACTTTTTCCTGCTCAGACCCTGTATCCAAAGGAACCAAAGAACTTCCTAAAATAAAAACACGTTCAAAATCTCTATCAGCAGTTTTTGGTTCTTAGATAAAATTTTATAAATTAATAACATGCAATAAATATGATCCTGCATGAGTTATTTTCCTCAAATGTTATTAAATAAACATTTTCTTAACAAAATTTCTTTTAGAAATAATTTTCAAATTATTCTATTTTATTGCACTTAAGTTAGAAATAGGTCCCCATTCTCTGAAAATATAAAACAAAATGGTAGTCTCTTAAACTTTCTCGAAGTCTTTGAAACTTGGAACATATACCATAAATGTGAAAAAATAATGCTAGTAAACATATATAATCTGTGTGCTTTATTTTATTCCTCTCTGGATAATCTCTGAATGTGGTTTCCTGAGTAAAATAGAATATAAATATTCTTAAATCAAATCATGCAGGCAAATTTACAACTAAATGACGTTTCTATAATCACTAAATACAGCATTTAACTAAGAAGCTTGTTTACAGAAAAGTGTTTGTTGGTTTTTTTATAGTGAATTTAATGTTCATTAAAGCAGAGCATTGGTAACACTAGACATCTCAACTTTGGATGCACTTGCAGAAGTGAACACAATTCTTTTTTCATCTTGTAGTAATTTTCCCTAACTTATTGCTTGAAAACCACCCAGCAGCCCTTGGGGCACATCTTTGCAGGTGTGGTGAGTGGGGAAAAGAACGCAACTCTAAATAATTCATACTTCTGTAGGACTTAAAGGACATGCAATTCTGAGGTAGCAGAAAATGAGCAATCCATTCATCAAAAAGGATTTTTAGTATTTTTTTTAGCATGAACTATTTGTATTTTGAAGGAGAGTTACAGTTATAATGGCTCCTATGAACTTCGATCAGCAGATAGACATCCTTGTTTAGCTTCAACAAAGAGCAAAGAACCAGGCAGAGATACCTTGCCATTGAGAGCATTCAAAAAAGATACGTGTGCCAGAGCTCCAAAGTGGAGGAATAAATAGTCCGATACAGTTCATGTATTCTCCTTGGAGATGGATTTCATTCCCTACAATACTGATTTTCAATCTTTCATCCATTTAATACAACCGAGAAATTTAGCCAAATTCCCATGACCAGATGATACAGTGGCTCCCTGTGGTCATAGCATTGGTGTGTTCCAACTACTTGAGAAACACTGTTCTGTAACTTGTTTAAATGTTTATTGATTTAATAAAACTGGCATGCCAAGATGGAGATTCTTTACCAGAACTATATTTATATGGTCATGTTACTTCATTGTGAAATGTGGAAGAGAATAGAGAGTACTTTGGGTTTCTGGTCAAGATAGTGATGTAGGTAAATGCAATACTCATATCCTCCCACAACCACATCAAAGTTAAAACTAAACTACAGAACTGCTGTTATTCAAAACTGCCTGAAAGCTAGCTGAACAGAAGTCCTACAACAAAGGGTGTAAAGAAACCACATTGAGACTGATAGGAGAGGCAGAGATGGAACAATATGGTCCCATATCCATGTGTGATAGATAAAAATTGGGAGGGATATCTCAGGTGAAGAGGTCCCCCCTGAGGAGTGAAAGTTCACAGCCTAACACCAGGCTCCCCAGCTCAGGGTTCTAATGCTTGGAAGACAATCCCCATAACTTCTGACTGTAAAAACCAGTGGCAATTAGGACTTAGTGAGACAGAGGGCCTCTCTTAAAGGGCTATACACAGACTTACTCATACTCATTGGCTCTGAGCTCAAGCACTGAGACAGTAGCTTGAGAGGATCCCAAGACTTATGGAGAGGAACTGAATTGCTGGCATCAGGGCAAGAGCTGGAGGGACTGATTTCTTCAGAAGTGCTGGTAGAGGCCATTGTTCCTTTTCTGATCAATCCCCAAGCGGAAACAGCAGGTGGGCACCATATCTGAGTTTCCATCAACCTGGCTATCACCGTTTACCCACCTCTCTCCCCACTTTCCCTTCTTGTGATTTCCTGAGAACCTGTCCTACCTAATTTGTGGTCCCACTAAAGCTGTTTCTAGTGGCTTTTCTATACTAATGGCCTGTCTTGACTCATGATTCAGACTTTCCTAAAATTTTTCAAACAAGCAGCATCTGGCCTCAGCAAACCCTATACCTCTAAGCGACCCTAGGCCTGGCACTAGCAGCAATTGGCCTTGGTTCACAGCTTGGCCTTTCCTGGGCACCTCTAAGTGCAGCACAAGTGGCGGCCATCTACAGGTCACTATGTAGTTTATGCCAGGTAGTCCCAGGCAGAACACAGGAGGTGGCTGACTTTGACCCATACCTCCTTGGAGACCACAGAGCCAGCACACCTGGTGAACAACTTCAGACCACTGCAAAAAAACAACCAACCACCTCCACAAGCAACACACTCAAAGGGTAGTCTCAGCAGTCATGAGTCCCACTAAATTAAATCCTTCTCTGTTGGGTCTCTGCACAGCTGATCATTTATGGTATGCAGCCAGTCCTTGCAATCAATTAGCCTGAGGGTGAATCCCTCTCACTGATCACCAACAGCTATCAAGGCTCAAAAATAATAGGAAGGTGCACACCCCACATGGTTGAGAGGTAAGGCACTTGTAGTGTCCAGCTCAGGTGAACAGGGAGGCTGTGCCACTGGACCTTACAGCGCATGTACTACATCAGGTCACTGTACCAAGACTAGGAGACACAGCAGCTCTACCTAACACATGGAAACAAACACAGGGTGGCTGCCAAAATAAGGAGAAAAAGAAACATGTTCCAAATGAAAGAACAGAACAAAACTCTAGAAAATGAACTAAACAAAAAGGAGATAAGCTATCTTCTAGCTATAGAGTACAAAACACTGGTTACAAGGATGTTCAATGAACTTAGGGAAAGAGCAGATGAACACAGTGAAAATTTCAACAAAGGCATAGGAAACATAAAAACAGAGATAGAACATGAAAAAGAACCAGCCATGCCCTGACTAGTGTGGCTCAGTGGACTGAGTGCTGGCTTGAGAACCAAAGGGTCACTGGTTTGATTCCCAGTCAGGGCACATGTCTGGGTTGCAAGCCAGGTCTCCATTTGGAGGCATGGGAGAAGCAAACCAATAATGTATCTCTCACACATCAATGTTTCTTTCCCTCTCTTTCTCCCTTCATTCCTCTCTCTCTAAAAATAAAGAAATTTTTTTAAAAAGAACCAATTAGAATGAAGAACACATTACAGAGAATCATCAGTGGAGTAGATAAAGCAGAGCATCAAGTCAGAGGTTTGGAAGATAAAGAAGCAGAAAACACCCAATCAGAACAGAAAAAAAAAAAAAAAAGAATCCGAAAAAAGAGAATGAGGATAGTATAAGAAGCTTCTAGGACAACTTGAAGTATACCAACATTTGCATCATCAGGGTGATAGAAGGAGAAGAGGGAGAGCAAGAAATGGAAAACCTATGTAAAAAAATTAATGATGGAAAACTTCTCTAACCTGTTAAAGGGAATATACATACAAGTCCAGGAAGCACAGAGTTCCAAACAAGATGAATCCAAAGAAGCCCACACCAAGAAATATCATAATGAAAATGCAAAAGGTTAAAAGCAAAGAGAGGATCTTAAACACAAGAGAGAAAAGCAGATGGTTATCTATAAAGGAGCTCCCATAAGACGGTCAGATGATTTCTCAACAGAAACTTTGCAGGCCAGAGTGAGTGGCAAGAAATATTCAAAGTGATGAGAAATAAGGACTTACAATTAAGATTACTCTACCCAACAAAGTTATCATTTAGAATTGAAAGATAGATAAGGAGCTTTCTAGACAAGGAAAAGCTAAAGGAGTTCATCATTACCGAACCAGTATCACATAAAATGTCACAGTTTTTTTTAAGAAGGAGAAAGAAAAGATGAAAAATATGAACAATACAATGGCAATAAATACCTAACAACAATTAAATCTAAAAGCCAAAACAAATAAACAAACAAACAAGTAAAACAGAAAAAGATTCATAGATAAAGAAAACATTTTGAAGGTTTCCAGATAGGGTGTGGCTTGAGGGATGGGTTAAAAAGGTGATGGGATTAAACCGGATAAAGACACAACAAAGAAAAAAACTTCAGGCCAATATCGTTGTTGGACATAGATACTAAAATCCTCAACAAAATATTGGCAAACCACATCCAGCAATATGTTAAAAAGATCATACACCACGATCAAGTGGGATTCATCCCAGGGATTCAAGGATGGTACAATATTCGCAAATCAATAAACATAATACACCACATAAACAAAATGAAACACAAAAATCACATGATCATATCAATAGATGCAGAAAAAGCATTCAATAAGGCACAGCACCCATTTATGATAAAAACACTCAACAGAGTGGGAATAGAGGAAGCATTCCTCAACATAATAAAGGCCATATATGAGAGACTTACAGCCAACATCATACTCAGTGGACAAAAACTTAAAGCTTTCCCATTAAGATCTGGAACAAGACAAGGATGCCTGCTTTCACCACTCCTATTCAACATAGTACTAGAAGTCCTAGCCACAGCAATCAGATAAGAAAAAGAAATAAAAAGCATCCAAATTGGAAAGGAGGAAATAAAACTGTCATTGTTTGCAGATGACATGATAGTGTATGTAGAAAATCCTATAGACTCCTTCAAGAAGCTACTCAACCTAATAAATAAATTTGGCAAAACAGCAGGATACAAAGTCAATACTCAGAAATCAAAGACATTTTTGTACACCAACAATGAAATGTTAGAAACAGAAATCAGGAAAAAAAAATCCCATTTGATATAGCAACAAGAAAATAAAGTACCTCGGAATAAACCTAACCAAGGAGGTAAAAGACCTGTGCACAGATAACTACACAACACTGAGGAAAGAAATTTAGGAAGACACAAACAAATGGAAGCATGTACCATGCTCATGGATTGGAAGAATTAACATCATCAAAATGGCCACACTACCCAAAGTGATCTATAGATTCAATGCAATCCTTATCAAAGTACCAATGACATATTTCACAGATATAGAACAAACATTTCAGAAATTTATATGGAACTATAAATGACCCTGAATAGCTGTAGCAATTTTGAGATAGAATAACAAAACAGGAGGGATCACAATACGTGATATCAACCTGTATTACAAGGCCACTGTAATCAAAACAGCCTGGTACTGGCATAAAAACAGGCTCATAGACCAGTGGAATAGAACAGAGAGCCCAGAAATAAACCCAAGTCTCTATGGTCAACTAATATTTGACAAAGGGGGAAGAAACATAAAATGGAGTAAAAACAGCCTCTTAAACAAATGTGCTGGGAGATCTGGACAACTACATGCAAAAAAATGAATCTTGATCACCAACTTACACCATACATAAAAATAAATTCAAGGTGGATAAAAGACTTAAATACAAGCCGAGACACCATAAAAATCCAAAAGGGAAACATCGACAGGAAAATCTCAGACATTCCATGCAGCAACATCTTCACTAATATGTCCTCTAAATCAATCCTCCATAAAGGAAAGAATAAACAAATGGGACCTTATCAAATTAAAAAGTTTCTGCATGGCTAAAGAAAACAACATTAAAATGAAAAGAGAACCAACTATATGGGAATACATATTTGACAATGATACCTCGGACAAGCGTATGATCTCCAAAATATATAAAGATCTCACATGACTCCACTCCAGGAAGAAAAAAAACCCAATTGAAAAATGGGCAAAAGACTTGAACAGATACTTCTCCAAGGAGGACATACAGAGGGCCCAGAGACATATGAAAAGATGCTCAGCATCACTAACCATCAAAGAGATGCAAATTAAAACCACAATGAGATACCACCTCAAACCAGTCAGAATGGCCATCATAAACAAAGCAACAGACAAGTGTTGGAGAGGATGCAGAGAAAAGAGAACCCTACTGCACTGTTGGTTCCCACAGCCAATAAAGGATACTATTGGTGGGAATGCAGACTGGTGAAGCCACTGTGGAAAACAGTATGAAATTTCCTCAGAACTAAAAATGGAACTGCCCTTTGACCCAGTAATTCCACTGCTGGGATTATACCTTAAGAGCCCTGAAACACCAGTCCAAAAGAACCTGTGTACTCCAACGTTCATGGCAGCACAATTTACAATAGCCAAGTGCTGGAAGCAACCTAAGTGCCCATCTACAAATGAGTGGATCAAGAAATTATGGTACATTTACACAATGGAATTCTACGCAACAGAGAGAAAGAAGGAGCTTATACCCTTTGCAAAAGCATGGATGGAACTGGAGAGCGTTATGCTAAGCCAAATAAGCCAGGGGGTGAGGGACAAATACCATATATTTCATCTTTAACTGGAACATAATCAACAAAAGAAAAAAGCAAACAAAATATAACCAGAGACATTGAAATGAAGAACAATCTAACAATAGCCAGAGGGGAGGGGGGAGTGGACTGTGGGGAGAAGGGTTTTCAGGAACTACTATAAAGGACACATAGACAAAACCAAGGGGGAGGGTGGAAGCAAGGGAGGGAGGTGGGTTTGGAGGGGGTCGGGGGAGTGGTGGGGAGAAAATGCAGACAACTATAATTGAACAACGATAAAGTAATTTAAAAAAGGTGATGGGATTAAAAAGTACTAACTGATAATCAAATAGCCACAGTCACCTAAAGTATAGCATAGGGAACGTAGTCAACAATTGTAATAACTATTAATGGTGTTAGATGAGTACAAAATAGCAAAATGATCACTTAGTAAGTTGCATTAATATCTAATCATTGGGGTTTACACCTGCAACTAATATAATGTTGTATGTCAACTGTAAATGAAAAATAAAAAAATATATTTAAAATGAAATAGCATAGAATAGTAGACTAAAAATATAAATTTGACATGGCATGTAAATGGATACCTCAATAAAAATGATTTTTAAAACCATAAGTAAATAGATAAATACATACATACATACACACATATTCTATGTTGCCTCAGAAGCCAGAAGTAGGACCAATGGATGGAAATCCCTAGAATGTAGATTTCTCCACTTGGGCATAAGAACTGCCTGACAGCAAGACACCACCAATAATGGAATAGATTTCTTCTAAAGAGTCATACTTTCTAACATTTAGTGTAAGATGCTAGGTGACATCTACCTGGATTACTATAGAAAAATAACATGGTTCCTTGGGAAAACGCACATTGGCATTACAATACTGGGGTGTCACCATAAAGTATAACACCACAGTAGCATTCTTCAACACGGATTTAACCTTAGGCAATTTATATAAACCTGAATAATAGTGAGTCAATCAATTTTTACCCTACACCTGCCTCTATATTAATGTGAGATTCATATGAGATAATGGATGCTTAATGCTCATTTTGAAACCTCATCCTATTGAATGCTGTGAAATATAAAGCATATTTAGCCTTATGTTGTAAATTAGTCTCAACACACTACTTCATCAGGACTCTCGTTTGAGACAAAATAAACAAAAGAACAACATTTGGTAGAAAACCTAATTGGAAAAGAAACAGTTCCAAATGGCAGACAGCAGAAGGGTTTGGAGTTATTCCTCTGTGAGAATGACAACATCCGCTTTGAGAGTTTCATGATAAAATGCCGACACAGTAATGAGCTCTTCAAACTAAGGTACAGTGCATAACCCCCCAAAGTAAATGATAGCTATATTGATTTGGGGTGAGACAGTGAGACTTGACTCCAGGGAAGGCTCAGCAAATTTTAATGAAGTTAAAATGTAAATAAAGGAAAAAGGAAGAAAGGAATGCAACTGAAAAACATTTTGTTTTGAAAAATATCTTTTTAGAGTGTGCAGGACACTGCATTCCAGGCTACCATGCTAATTGTTAGTGATAGAGAAATGAGTTACAACCACAGTGTCCAATGCATTTGAATGTAATAAGAAGCTGTGGAAAGATAACACACATACAGCTAAGTATGTCCCAATCTGACAAGACCAATTAGTGATACGAACAGTTGCAAAACAAATTCTATAATCACAGACACTCATACATTGTACCAAGGCTAAGAATCTAAATTTTTTGAGAAATAAGCTGGAAAAACAGATATCTTGGAGAAAAATTAATTGTGAGTCTAAGTAACACAAGATAAAAAATAAAATTCCAGTATGTATAGAGAGCTATATGATGATTTACAAAAACATACTGAGGTTACATTGAATATGAATGTCAGTATGGCATCAAGAAAAGGATAATATGCAAAATTATTTCCTCTTTTAAGGTAACATCATTTTTATTTATTTGTTCAGTAAATATACACTGAGCACACACTATGTGCCAGACAGCATTTTGAGTTCTGGAGAATCAGTCATGAATAAAATAGAAAAAACTCTGCGCCTTAATGGACCTTACATTCTAATGAAAAAGGAATGATAAAGAACAATATAAACAAGTAAAATATATGTGAAATGGTGTTGTGTAATATGTGTAAAAGGGATTGTGATCCCCCCAAAAGAACAGGATTGAATACATAATGCAGGGTAGAAATGAGTGGTTATACTTCCAATATAGTCATGGGTGATAGGCTTGGTGGGTGTCATTGGAACAAAGACCTAACAAAGGTGTAGAAATGAATCACACACCTATGTGAGGAAAGAGATTTTTAGTTATAGTGACACCAATCTCAAAGTCCTAAGACCACACGAGGTCTAAGTAGAGCAGGGTGGTCGGTGTGGCTGGAGCAGAGTGAGAGGGAGCAGGGTAGGAGATCAAGTGACAAGAAATGAGGGGACAGATGGTATAGGATTTTGGTGGCCAGCATGAGGGTTTTGTTTTTATTGTAACTGAGATGGGAAGCTACTGGAAAATTTTGAGCAGAAAAGGGACATGATCTGTTTTCTGTTTGTTTGTTTGTTTGTTTGTTTGTTTTAATAGCATCATTCTGAGTGTTATTTTGAGAATAGAATGTCAAGGGCAAAAGAAGGAAGACCCCATCATATTAGTTTTCTATTGTTGCTGTAACAAATGACCAGTAACTTAGTGAGTTAAAACAGTACAATTTTGTTATCTTACATTTCTGTAGGTTAGAAGTCTGTGCACATCTCACTGGTCTAAATGCAAGGTGTCAGCATGGCTAGCTCCTTTCTAGGGGAGAATCCATGTCTTTGTCTTTCCACTATAGAGTGGATGCCATATTCCTTGGCCAAAGGACCTTTGCTCCACCTTCAAAGCATGCACAGTTACATCTATCTTCTTGAATCCTCTCTTGATGCTTTTCCGTAGGCACATCGACTCCTGACTGTGACCATCCTCCCTCCTCATCACAGCTGGGAAAGGTGCTCCATGTTTAAGGGTCCATGTGATTAGATTGCACCTAATGGGACAATTGAGGATTATCTCTCCATCTCAAAGTTCTTAACCTAATGGCATCTGCAAAGTTTCTTTTCCCATCTAAAGTAACACATTCACCAATTCCAAGGATTAGGACATGGAAATGGTTAAGAAATAGGGGAGGAAGCATTATTCTGCCTACCAGACAAATTTACCACAATCGGCCTTTTACTTGTATTATTTTCATTTGTGCATGTGCCTTGTACCCTTAACAAAACCACTAATTTTCCACAGGGATAGACTTGGTGGGTCTATCTCCCTTCAATGGCATGTCTTGTTTCCACTGCCCTTGTCCTTCTAGTGTGGCTGGTCTCACTACCTACTTCGCTTGGAATGTCCATTCTCATCCGTGGGAAGGCAAAACAGAGGAATAACTGAATACCAAAAAGACTTCTAGGATCTAAAAGCAATATAGATCATAGGAGGTTATATTTTCTCTCTGCACATGGGAAATTTTATTTTGTTTTAAATATGTTATTGATTTATTTTTAGAGAGAGAGAAAGAGAGGGAGAGAAAGATTGATATGTGGGAGAAACATCGGTCTGTTGCCTCTCACATGGCCCCCACTGGGGACCTGGCCTGTAACCCAGGCATGTGCCCTGACTGGGAATTGAACTGATGATCTTTTGGTTGACAGGCCGGTGCTCAATTCACTGAGCCACACCAGCCAGGGCAGGGAAATTTTATATTGACACTGACCTGAGCATATAGAGAGGGATCCCTGAAGATACATTAAAGTATGCTAGACCACCATCTGTGTAAATGCAAGAAGACAGATTATTTGACATATGGAGGTATTTTCAGCTCCATAACTCCAAGACAAAAGTTGTTTAAATGGAATAAAAATAGGTTCAAAAAACACAAAGTGAAATATTTGTCATTACCATAAGCATTTATTATTTGGAAAGATTTTGCATTATTCCTCAAACATATGGTTAGTCTATCAGATAAATTTTTCCCCGAGGTGAAGTTTAAGTTAATATAAAGTAATTATTCTCACTTAAATTATAGGTAAGGATGATCTATGGCTTATAGAATCTGACGCATGGGATGGATCTTTGGAACAAAAGTCCTTATTAACTTACCAAAATACTAGTCACTTCCACTGAAAAATAAGCACAATTCTCAAAGAATACATTAATATCCACATCTATGATATTTCAAAAGAGACTAACTCAGCAGTGGCAGCTAAAGGAAATGAATGAAGAATGTGAAGACTAAAAGATCAGTACGAATCAAGGGTCAGCTGATGAATTTCATGAATAGTAAATGTTCCCAGTGTTTCCTCCAGGCCTCAGCAGGCTGCAGGTCTAAATGGTGCCCAGCAGAGTAGTCATCAAGTTCCAGAGGCTCTTGTGCCCCGTGTGCACTTGCACAATTGTACGCAGCACATGTGCACAAAGTCCTTAGGAAGTTCTTACATGTGCACTGTGAATCAGGCTCCTTAGCTGTAACCATTATTTGCCAAGCATAGTACTTTCCCCCTTTTCTTGCCCTGGTCCTTTTTTTTTCTGGGAACTGCAGAATTGTTCACATGTTGCTGCATCTACAGAGCTTGTCAGGTACCACCACCTCTGCCAGGTGCCCTGGTATTTCTGACTGGTCTGTCAGGTTACCTAGCACCTACCTAGCACCTGCTTAGCACCACCATCGCTTCTGGGAAGCCAAGTTCCCAGAGTTGTTTGGGGTTTTATCACAATGAGTAATTGCATTTATTTCTCTTACTTATGTAAACTCTGCTAAGTACTCTGTTAAAGGGGTGCCCCATGTCTCACTACATTGTAGTGGAATGAGTTTTACATTTGCATTTAGCAGCTCTATTCCTTACCAAACGCTCAGACAAACCCTAGGTTGTATCAGGGATTTGTTATTGTTGTTGTTGTTTATTTGTTTATTTGTTTGTTTGCCAGGCTTTTCCTGCTGGGCTTCTCTCTCACTCTCTCTCAGCATCTTCTCAAATTCTCATTCAGCTTGTCTCCCAGCAGGCCTGGCTTACTGGTTTAGCAGATGCACTCCAGAAGTTTTAATCTTAATAGGAGATACAGTTTATAAGCTAAAGCTCAGGCCCCTCTACACATATAAAACACTTAGACTAATTAAACAGTGAAGCCTTAACTAGAATTATAATTAAATATTTGTTTTTGCATTTTGACTTTTTAAAACAATGGTTTAAACATTTTTGTTTCCAAAATATTTTTTTTAACCACAACCCAAGGAAGTAAGGCGGGAATAGAAGTCTCGCCTGCTTGTCTGCACTAGCCCGGCCTCCCTTTATGGCACCACTCTGCCCACACCCACGGCCAATAAAGGACACCGCAAAGCACGGGAGACAGATGGGAGGCTCTGTGATAATTACTTTTCCAAAGCTTTCAAATAAAGTAGAAATGGTGGCAAATGTGTAAAGCTGTTCTTTCCATTTGTACTTATCTATATTTTAAAAAGTACAGGAAAATCTTATTTAACACTATTAGGCAATTTTAGGGCATGGAGTTGTCCTTTAGAATGACCTAATCTCATGTTTTAAGAGAGATTGTGCTGTGACCGTTGGTCCACATTCGTGACATTGCAAAGTCTTATCAACTCCAATATGCATACACATTAAAAGACAGAAATTACTCTCCCTCCAATTTTCTACTTGCACTTTGATTAAGTTTTTCTTTTTTAAATCCCCGATTCCCTTGTTATTTCAATGAAGTGATAATCTAAAATTGTGATAAGTAAATAAGACATGAGAGATTTTCTCCCTTCTCTTTTCAGAAGAAAATAATGATGCAAATAATAGCTGCCTACAACTTTGTAATTTCCCACAATAAGGCAAATGGCAATACCAAGAAATTAACCCTAAAAGACAAGTTTATGGCCTGTGTTTTTGGCTTCATTTTGTTTATTTAGGGTGAGGAAGGACAGTATTGATTAGAGGGACCACTTCCCATTGATTACCCTGGAGATTGATGGATGACCTTGCTGCCAGTGGTAGTCACACTCTTTCACGGGATTGCGAGGAAAGCATCCCAAGGATCCACGCATGGGAGACTGTGGGGTGGCAAAATGGTTTATTTGTGTAGAAGACTGCACCTGGGTTTCCGATGTCCCATCTCTGTTGGTCCTGCCATGGAAGATTGGGGCCAGAAATAGAGTCAATGTCCAGAGATCCTGCATCATACCAGTTCAGCTCAGTCCGTTGCTTCTCATCATCTGGCTATCTTAGCTTAGGATCCATTGCTGTCCTGAGGTGTTTAGGCTCCCACTTGGAGCCTGTATATAGAATCCATTTAGTCATTGGCCAAGTGGCTATTAAGGCCACATGGTTATGGGGAGAGGATGCATGAACATCCCAGGTGAGTGGGTGAGTAAGAGAGAGCTTCTTTGTTACCCTGAGAGTATATTAGCTTGGGTTTGGGACTGACCAAGTGCTTTTCAAAAGAACCAATTACTTCCCAAGCTTTGGCAGGCTTTTGATAGGTTTATATCCCCGAGTTAGACTGACAGGCCTCTATGGTCAAACACCCGCCACACCCCTACCCATTCCCCTCAACAATCTGATACTGGAGGGGTAAAGGAAGGAGTGTTAATTCCCTTGGTAAAATAATGTTGTAATCTGGTGGAGTGTGAAGCTATAGCTTCCTGGTGAAGGAAACAGGCTCATGCTCCCCAGTTTATTAAGCTTACTGTCTAATCCCTTTTATTCCCCTTTTTAATTAATAATAAGCTAATTACTGATGGCAACAACCTGAAAAATAACGGGCAACTATAACAAAATATAATAACAATTACTTAACCTTCACTACCTTACGGAAGAGGTGCTTTATGAAGGTTCACATTTAAAGAGGATTTTGATTAAAGAAGAGGTGACTTTGTAGAATCTATTTTGGAGGTGTTTACGAATACGCATCTAAAAGTAATACAGGTAAATCATCACACCATTCTCTTAAAACCAGAAATAAGAAAAATTTCTGCTTCTCTCCCATGGAATCCAAACACGTATCTTTTTAAGGGAAAGATCTCCAGAACTTTCTATATGTGAATTAATCAAACTTTAAAAAAGAGATCAATTCCCTGTAAAACCAATTTACTTATTTATTTAGTTTTAATTGTTGTTGAAGTACAGTTGTCTCCATTATCCCCCATCACTTGCCCCATCCGAGCCACCCCCACCTCCCACCCTCCTCCTCGGCTTTGTCCATGTGTCCTTTATACATGTTCCTTGACAACCCTTCTCCCTGTCCCCCTTATATCTCCTCCCACTTCCCCACTGGTCACTGTCAGTTTGTTCTTAATTTCCATGTCTCTGGTTCTATTTTGCTTGCTTGTTTGTTTTGTTGATTAGGTTCCACTTATAGGTGAGATCACATGGTATTTGTCTTTCACTGCCTGGCTTATTTCACTGAGCATAATGCTCTCCAGTCCCATCCATGCTGTTGTAAAGGGTAGAAGCGCCTTCTTTCTTTCTGCTGCATAGTATTTCATTGTGTAAATGTACCACAGTTTTTGATCCACTCATTAATTTTTCAAGAAGTAATGTCATAATGATAAGACCTGTCGTGTGTTGCTAGTCTCATTTTGTATTTCTTAAGTGTTATTTGAAATAACTGAGCAATGGCTACAGTTCAACTGTGAATATTGTCAGAAACAGTTAGTGCCAGCCGATGTCTGTAACTTGACCTCAGACCATGGTGGCTTCTAGATGAGAGAAATGAAGTGAATGGATGGTGGTGTCACTCACTGGGCCAAGAGGCTGGTTGTGGGCAAGAGTCACAAGAATGATTTCTGCTTGAAGAATATCATCACCTTAATATGGAGTTGGAGACGGCTATGTAAACAAATAACTCAACCTTGTTATTTTGCTATTTATTTCTCCCTTATGAACCTAACACAAGTTCCGATGTTTAGTGAGAGTTTAAAAATGAGCTATTATAGGGCTTCTCAACTTTAACACTACTGACGTTTTGAGCAGGACAAGTCTTTGTTGGAGGGGGCTGTCCTATGCACCATAGGATATTTAGCAGTATTCCTGGCCCCATCCCACTAGTTGCTGGTAGCAAACAGCCTTCTCCTCAGATGTCACAACCAAAAATATTTCCAGACACTGCCCAATATCCCCTGGTGGATATTGCCTTATAGGGTAAATGAGCTGATTGCATTAAAATGTGATTAGTGTTATTACTGAGTTATGCACAATGGGACCAGAGTATTAGAAGCCTATATTCTTCAAGAAGAAGATTGTTTGAAAACATTTCATAGAAGAGGCAATACCAGAGGTGGCCCATGAAGACAGAGGAGAAAAGTGCTGGGTAGAAAGAGGCTATCCCAGGCCAAGCACCCATGCCTCACACTGCACAGCAGGTTCAAGATTGACAGCTTATCCTCAGCTACACCACTCCAGACTTTCTGGTCCATCCACACTCATGTTTCTCAAGTCTCTTGGTAAAGCTTGGTTATTTCCACACTTACATTCTTCCTTAATTAGCAAGGTGGACTGCTTTTTATTCTCCTAATACCTTGAGATCAATAGAAAGAGTCAGCATTAGCCAGTGTTACCATACTCAATTCTGGAGGGAAAGCAAGGATAAGATGAGACTGGAAAAAAACCTCCAAAATAGTCCAATATGCTACTGTTAACATCTCAATGATTTCTCCAATGCTGTGTTTGTCTCCTCAGTCACCGGGGAAATCTCATCAGTCAGTTTGACTGATTTTCACCCAGCTTCTTCATTTTACCCTTTCTTCTTAACATCTAATTCCAGTTTTACACAATTCCTGCATTTGAACACTTCAGATGACTAAAAGGAAACGTTGTAAGATGGCTTTGTAAAACCATTTTTGTGCAATTTTGTAATCTAAAGTAGATGGGATGGGATAAGTCTATTGTGGGAAAGACTGGTTACAATTGATTGTATTAGACATTTTTTAGTTCATAAAATTAATAGCATGTCATTGAAATTCCTTTGCTTACAGGATATGAAAATAAACAAACTTATTTTCAATTTCCTGTCCCTCAGATGGGTCATGTATGGCATTAATAACTATCCCAATCATAAGAGTAATTGTTTTTATATTCAACTAAAAAAGTTTGACAACATTAGCAGTTTCCTGATGAGATAATCTACTGAAGGAAGAACAGTCACAGATGTGATAAAACTAAAATGACTTTGGCCAGATATCATTCTCTAGAATTATCAAAGGAAAAAGTATGTTTTCTGCCCTAAATCTGCTACTTGCAAATAATGGGAAACAACTGGGATATTTTCAATTGTTATTTTTGTGATTGAAGAGCCTAGAATTTATTTTGCTAAATGTAATTACTAATACAAATTATTTTTATAACACCTATTTCCATACAATTTCTGTTATCTTCTTAGATTTTAATAGTATAAAAGGTAATCATAGTATATTAATAAGTGTTTTCTATTTCCCAGACAAAATTGATCACATCTTATTATTGATTATCTAATTATGTGATTATAAGGAGCATTGAAATCATTAAGCTATTTATTTTTTCTCCATCTTGTGTAAAATATGGTATGCTTCAGGTTTTCTCTTTTAACCCTCCTGATGCTATATGTTTTTTTCAACATATATATCTCTTCATACATGCTCCATCCAAACTCTGTGAAGAGATAGGAATAACTTTTCTCACATTCCTAAAGAGAAAATAGTCTTATATGGTTGCAAATAGCAACTTCAGACTGACGCTTCGAGGTGAAGTTCAATTGGAGCATAGCACCTTTGCTTCCCAAGTCAAGGCTTTGTCCATAAACCCATGTTCTGTGGAGAAAAGTCAGATAATGGGGACTTAATGGGGCAGGAATAGAGGAAGAGGAATTCTTCTCTCAGGAATAATATCTAAACAAGTCCACTACATCGTCTCAGAACCTCAGAAATACAAAAGTACCTGGAGACTAGAGATCACCAAAAAGAAAAACATTTAGATTTTTCAGATCTTCCCTCTACCTCCTCTCTGCTCCAGTTTCTCAACCACTGTGATAAGCAGTGAATCACAGGAAAATGTCTTTGTGCCTCAGAAACAAAAGCTGGAGTGATCAGATCATACCCGTCATCTAGGCTTGAGGATAAAGCTTAACAACAACAAAAAAGGCTGGAGAATTAGCAATTGGAAGAAGCAAAGCAAAGCATGTGGAGTCACTGGTTTTCACACAAGGAAAGAAGTCAACTGAGGTCTGGAAAAAGTCCCTGAGTCTGAGCAGTAAGACAACTCTATTGCATTCTCTTTCTCAAAATACAATATTTCTTATCTTTGCAAGCAAAGGCAGGTGCTATAGCAAGCAGAGATTATAGTTCACTGGTCTTATGAAAAAGTAAGCAGGTTGATGGAATGATGATCAGTCTTTGATCAGGTAGATGATCAGGAAGAACTGGATAATATATCATTTGTTAAATATGAAATTCAATAAGAATGCTTTGCTTTTGGGTCCATGTAATAATAGCCAGCTTTCTCAATGACACAAAGGTAGAGGAAAGAAACAACCTCTTCAGGTGGTTCAAGGTTTGGGCCGCCATGGTCCTGCCTTCCCTGCTTGCTTCCTGCTTCTCCAGACTGATACCCACCACTTTCTTCCCTCTCCCTAAGCCTGGCCATGCAAACACACCAGGCTCTTCTTCCTGGGATTTTGCATTGTTTCTTCATCCAGCCTACTGCTCCCAATATTTACATTGCTAGATCTCTCTCATTCTTCAGGGCTCAGTTTAGACATCACTTCCTTAGAGAGGCTTCTCCCATCTTCCCATGTCAAGTTGTGCGTTTTGACTAAGATGTTCCTATTGCAGGCTCTTATGTGCAGTATTATATTTCTCTATAGTTTTCATCCCTTCCATGAAACCTAAGATTATTCATATCTCTTTTTCCACTCTATCAGCACACTCCACATGGTATGTTCACCCTATTAGTGTTCAATACATGTCTGCTGAATGAATTCTAATGCCTCATGTTTCTCTGAAGGTAGAAAAAGTAGTTCTTCTTTTTACTTTTAAAGTGTTTTCATGGAAGGGATATCATATATAATTTCATATTTATTATCCTCCATCACTCCATCTAATAAGAACAGTAAACAAGAACTAAAATAATACTGAAATTAATATTTCCATATAATATCATGGCATAGAAGTCACCATTTTAATGTACATATCATATAGAAGGGAATTGTTTCTCTTAGCTTCCTAGGTTACAAAAACAATGTTAGTTTCTTGGTCTCAAAAATCTCCTACCTCTTATAAAATGGTATGCTAGATGTTTTGTTACACACAGTATCTTCCTCCATCACTCAAATAATCTTACATTGAGTTTTATTATCCCCATTTTCCAGATGAGAAAAGTCTTAACTTTTTCATGCTAATTTGAGAGAGTCTCAGTTTACTGTGATCTGTCTGACCCAAGCTCATTTCACCACGCTATGCTGTTTCCCCAAGGTACTTTTAAAAAGTTTATTCAAAGTAAAGTTTCATAATATTATGGGATGGTATAGAATTACTATTCACATGGTTTTAAACCAGATATTCTAGGATTTGGTTTCCTGTCTAGGAAACTCTTAAAATCAAATATTAATGCTAAAATATTTTATTGTATCATATCACTGGAGTCCTAGTTGAGCTTAAGCTGAATATCATATCCTACCGTGTCTCAGGAACTGGTGAGCTCCACAGATCATCTATCTCCCAAATCTGTCCTCCTGTGGGGAATTTTACATGTTTATTTCGGAGGGGGGGGGAGAAGTTACCTGAGGGGTGAGGTTGGGGTGTTCTTGAGGGCTTGCTTGAATAGAGAGGAAAGTGGTCAATGAGAACAATAGCCTGGCTTTATCACTATGATGGTTAATTCTTTGTGTCAACTATCCGGACTAATGGATACTCAGATTACTGCTAAAATGTAGTTTCTGCATATGTCGATGAGGTATTTCTGGAAGCGATTAGCACTTAATTCAGTAGACTAAGTAAAGAGATCCACCCTCAGCAATATGAGTGGGCACGGTCATGTCCATTGAGGGGCCTGAGAGAACAACAAAGAAAAGGAATGGGGGAATTCTTTCTCTCTCCCATGCTTTCTCCCTCTCTCCCTCTCATATTCTCTCCCTTCCTCTTTCTCTCTTTCTTTTTCTGTCCTCTTGAGCAGGGCCATCCTTCTCCTGCCCTTGGACATTGGAGTTGCTGGTTCTTGGGCTTTTGGACTCTGGGACTTACCATAGTAGCTCCCACAGTTCTCAGGCCTTCATACTGAACTATATCACTGGCATTCTTGGCTCCCCAGTTTTCAGACAGCAGCAGACTGTGGGACTTCTGACCTCCGTAACTGTGTGAGCTAATTCCTATAATATATCTCTTCTAGTATATATTTACATGTATCCTATATTGGTTCTGTTTCTCTGGAGAACCCTGACTAATACAGTTATCCTATGCCATCCTCAAGTGTGATGGAGAGAATGAAGGCAGGCAGAGGTTGAAGGGACTTTGTAAACTTACAAAGTGTTTTGTCAGATACGTGAGTATGAGTAGTAGAGCCTATGGGCTCAGTTGAAAATTGTGGCACAAAATAAGGGAAAGCAACCTTCCCCCACTTTCATATTATAGAGCAACGTGAGGACATAGGGAAATCTGGCAACCTTTAGGAGAAACAGAGTGACCACTCCCGTGGAAGCTTTAGAATCAGTACTGAGGCACCACACTCCAGTAGCTTCCCAGACACTGAAAACCAGTTGGAGGACTGCCTTGGAAGAAATGACAATCTTATATGTGCGATCATGAGAGACACTCCAGTGGAGTCCAAGCCATCCTGTGACACAGGCCAGGGTAACAGTCCAACAAATTACAGGTGGTGCAATCTGACAGGTACAGGAAAATTTGAACTCACTCCATAAACCATGCATGAGTTTCTGTTCTAGTTTGCAGCTTGGCTTACCACGCCCCTTATTGATACTCTAATGACTTCTGACTTTACTGATGAAGTTCTGAGTTCAGATAACCTGAGTGCTTGTCATTTCTCCTTATAAACTAATAATTTGCAACAATACTATCCTTTTTCTGACTTTTGCCTTTTTCATATACAAGTCTTCTATAGGAGAATGTCTGAAAGATTTGGTTTTCTTTTTTTCAAAAATCAATTGTTTTAGGTAAAATATCTTAGGAATTACATAGCCAATAACTTTCTTGAAGGACAATAAAAATGATTTTTGGTAAGGAAATTTCATTTCAAATTGAAAAGAACTGTTAACTATTCACCACAGACAACAAGTTTACCTTTAAACAGGTGAATGTTTGACCAAGAATCCTCAACTATTTATACTATTCTCTAAATACTTTGAGTGTAGCTGATTGTAAAATCTCTTCTTCATTCAACACAGTATTTGAAATCAAGGGTGTTAAGACCATGTGAATAAAAGAGTTTTCCCTATATTGTCTTTATGGAAAGAGTATATTGGCATGGCAGATTGTTATAATAAGTCAGTACTCCCTGTGTCCACACTTTTTTGCTATGTGATTTTTCTATTCCTCCTATCAAAAGCTGGAGTCTATTTCTTCACCTTGTATCTGGGATGCTTTGAGCAATAGAATGTGGGAGAAATGATGCTGCAAACTCTTTCTAAGGCTTAAGAGACCTTGCAGCTTCTGCTCTGGCCCCCTTGGAAACTTGGATTGCCAGGCTGTGGAGGTGAGAGTCCAGCCACACCTGGAGGTGACAGGCATAGCCAGTCTGAATTACCAAATGTGAATGAAATAATCTCCCACTAAGTAGTCAGAAGACAGCAGTCACACGAGTGACTCCAAATTAGACTACCAAAAGATTGCCTGCCTACCAACTCAAAGAATCTTGAGAAATTTAGAAATATATTATTTTAAGACTAGATTTTGGACTAGATTGCGATGTAGCAACAGTAACTAAAGTCACTCAATATAATCTTTACTTCCCTTAAAGAACAAGATCTCTTGAGAAGTGAGACTTTTTTCATTTTTGCAAAAACCTACTATTCTAAATTTATTGTTTACTGTAGCTCAATATACTGCTTCAATCTCTCTGTCAAATGCTAATATAAAAAGGATTTTATTGTCATAGGCAAGATATGAATTGATGAACACAGAAAATTAAGTGTTACATCAATATGAACTGAATTTTCTTTACTTGTGAATCTTATTTTTACTTGTTTAGGGGGACAAAAGGGTATTTTATAGATTAAAGTACAGACAAAAGCCATAAAATCTAATGTAGGACTATATATATATATATGTAATATGTTCTTTTCATTAAGCCTTTAATGTCACAAGGGGGGAATATTATTATAATTAGTTGACAAACTTTTATCACAGGTATGTTTTTTACCTGTGATAAGCTGCAGAAAAGCATCTGCAATGAATAAAAATATTAGACTAGATGGAATTTTTAAAGATTAGTGATGACAAGTACAATTTCCTTATTTTAGAGATGATAAAACTGAGGATGAGTTGTCTTAGTCAAACTCATGTAATAAGTTACAGATAGCCCTCTCAAATGAACAGAACAGACTCACAGGTTAAATGACTTGCCCACTGTCCCACAGCAAGTAAGTGGCCCTTCCAGCTGCCTTCTTTATTAACTTCAACCCAAAGATTCCCAAGGACTGATCGAAGTTGAAGTTAAAGAGCAGAGGTTATTTTAGAGTATACTCAAGAGAGAAACAAGAAATTGGTTTGCAGTTGCAGAACTCAAGTGCACAGTCCAATTTGAAGGTGTTAACAGAAGAGAGGGTCACTGGCCCTGCCTCAGATTTAAGGGACCTCTTCCTGGCTCTGCCAAGGAATACTCTGGATACATGAGCTAGGTTTTCATGACTCATTCTAAATGCCTTAGAACCTGAAGCAGAGTTGAGCGTAAGGGATAAGAAGCTCAGAATTTGGCAGTATGAGAGTCCCCAAACTAACCTACCATTACATTATTCTATTTTTTGCCAAGTGTTTTCATCAACTATATAAGCTCATCCTGGGCAAGAATTACTGATCTCCAAGATGGCTATTCAAAGCATCTGAACAGACACACACACACATAGACTATTTGTCCTACATCAAAGATGCTTCAATACCTTGTATTTATTTTGGGTTGACCTTGAACTTTAGGGATGAGTAAGCCTGGTTTGAAGGCATATGGAAAAGTAGACAATAATCAGGCTTAACAAATTCAGTAGTGACAGTTACTGGTTACCAGCTGAAGATCTAGAAGACAAAAAATACCTTCTCCCGTGTTGCCTTGCAAAGCTAAAACCACATATTGTCAGACGCATTCCCACAGAAGGCTGAAATAGAAATGGAGTGACATTTCAGTCCAACCCAGTCTATTTATTTAAGCTGTTACTGATTTTTGTCTTTGAGACTTTTAATTTACTTTATCCTCCATGAAAGAAACTATAGCTACTTTACATTTGTATTGATGACTTACTCTAAGAATTTCTTTTGATTACACAATAATCAGTATTAATTTAAAAGAATCAAATTGTATTTATTTTCTTATTTTTCCCCTTTACAGCTGAGAGTTTTTCCTCTGGGGCAATACAAAGTTAAAGCCTATGCTCAGGTGCTGAAGACTTGGATTGCAAGACAGAGTGAATTGGTTGAGGACCTAAAGCAAGCAGCTGATTGTGCAAACTGTCTAGTGAGGTATGTCATTGGTCAGAGAATGAAATAGATGAGTAGAGCTTAGGAGGAACCTAGAACAATTATTGAATGGTAAGGTAAAGGTAAAGCAGGGTATAATCACTAACAGATCCTAGGTTTCCAGAGTAGGAACCACCATTCCAAAGGAGAGGTAAGCCAGGCATTAGATGGCATTGGTGTGAAACAAGGAGGGGAAGCATCTTGGCATGGAGATGAACAGCTAGCAGTGTGATAGAACTGTATGGAGAACATACAGCTTGACAGGAGACCCAGGGAGGATCAGAGGAAGGACTGCCCCACTTTAATCACTGATCAGGTCACCTGAGCAAACTTCTGACCCTAGGCCATAAATGTAAAGCTTTTCATGCACGTTTGTTACTCTATTATGATAACCAATGAGGAAATTGGGTAGTGTAGTATTTTCATTGGCTTTACGAGAGCATATATTTATTTATTTACATTTTTTTAGAAGAGGGGAAGGGAAGGACAAAGAGAGGGAGAGAAACATCAATGTGCAAGATACAGGGATCGGTTGCCTTTTGCATGCCCCCAACTGGAGACCCGTCCCATGACCCAGGCAGGTTCCCTGACTGGGAATCTAACCTGTGACCATTCGGTTTGCAGGCCAGTGCTCAATTCACTGAGCCACACTAGCCAGGGCATGTGAGAGCATATATTTAATAAAATAAGACATTAAGAAAAGCTGCAAGTTATTAAAACTTAAAAAGAACTCAAATAAACTTTCCCTACCTCGTATTAATATATAAAGCATGTGTGCACACAGGTGTGCAATGACAGTCTCAAAACAGCCAGAGGCTGAACTATGTGATGGGTAGCATAGGTCAGTGTCACCCACCATCTTAAACGACCTGCTTTTCAGAGCTGAGGACATTATTAAGGCCTGAGTTTCAAGTCATTATTAAATCGCTGAGATCCCATCTAATGTAAGACTCATGGTCCCTTTCATTCATCTAGTGCTGTATTTATTCAGGTGTGCTTACAAAAAGCTTGTTGAAAATGGGCTACTCTATACTTTTTCTTTTCCTTTCTGAAAGCATACAATTAATCAAGATATTTCTGTAGCACTTCAGCAGCAGAGGTCAAGGCAGCCTATTTTTTATGAATATCTGATAAAATCACATACTCTTGCATACAACCTCCCATTGCAGGCAGTACTAAAGTGAATTTCCTGATTTCCTCATGAACTGGCATTCTCTTAAACTGGTGATGTCAATCAAAGTTGAGAATTACCTTATTTATAAAGACAGAACATTGTGATGAACAAGAGTGTTCTTCTAGAAATGAGAATCTAGATACTATCAGATATTTACTGAATGAGGTGCTCTTTTGCATGTATAAGTAAAATAAGACTGGAGAATATTTTAGGGGAAGAGAAAGACCTTAGAAATACTATTATTTTGTTCAAATTAAATTTATTGGGTATCTATCCCAAACTTTTGCAAACAATTATTTGTAAAGAGAGATGTGCCCTTATATTCATTGCATGACTCACAACAACAAAGACATGGACACAAACTACATTCAACCAGCAGTTAGAGAAAGATGTGATAGATAAAGGGTTCAGCACAAATAACACCCTTTTTATTAAAAATCTTTTATTACAACATCATAAGCATGTAATTCTGTAACATACCAACACCATACTCAAGCACGCCATATGAAATGTTCAAATTAAATCTACGAAGTATACCATATTACCCTACCAACCACACTCAAGCAGGCATTACTTCTGCTGAACCCTGTGTTCGTGTGTATATCTGTGTATGTATATAATATACATGATATGTCATATCTGTAATATATATATTATACATAAGATATAATGGAATACTACTGAGCCATAAAAACCATGAAATATTGCCATTTGCAATAACATGGATGGATCTTGAAAATACCATGCCAAGTGAAAGAAATCAGATAGAAAAGACCTAGAAATACTATGTCTTAACATCTTTATTTGAAAGTAAGAAACTAAGGGTCATGAACATTGGTGACATGCCAATGTCAGGGGTAGAATAGAGACTCCCAGCATCAATCTCCCTCCAAACTGGGGACATGTCCTACAGAGGGTAGACCAGATAATTTTAAGTCATTTAAGAAATAGCTGAAAATAATACAGTGAGAAAGTTCGTCTCTTTCTGAATATCTTTCAATACTTCTGATTAACATATAGTAGAAAGCCTTGGCATAAAGCAAATGATTTTTAATGCCTCTGTAATATTTGTTAGTCTCTGATTTTTATAAAGGAAGCAGGTTGTACGCATATTGGGCAGCAGCATGAAACTAGAATTTTTAATTTAAATTTATTTTTAAAGTTCCCTCTTATTTTTTAAAATGACATTGTTTTTCATTTAAACCAGTGATTTAAGTTTATTTTAAAGAATAAATTAATTTTGGTACCAAAATGGAGTTGATATAAAATACTACATAAGAGTTTAAGTGACCTTAACAATTGCAAAAAATCATAAAGCATATATCAGATGACTAAAGTTGAGTGAAACCAAATATAGCAATGTCATTTATACTACTAACGGTGAGTTTAAAAATTCTGATGTTTATATAACTCACATATTACCTAGTTATTTGCAGCTACTTCCTAATTTTGTGACATAAACAAAGCAAACGTTACCATCCCTATTTTACAGTGGAAGACAATGAAGCCCAGAGAAGTAAACCTTGTATATGATCACAAAACAAACAAATGATAAAGCCTTGAGAGAAGTTAAATGCAATTTCTCCAGAGGTTATTCTGCCTGTTCATCAGAAGGACTCTTGTCCCATCAGTTAATGAAAAGGGAAAGCTTATTATACACTATAGCCAGTAGGTTATTGACTGGATTTTCATGGGTTCCATTATCTAATACTAGGGAAAAGCCATGGTGGTACTTCCTGTCTGAAACTTTCAATGTATTAAAATGGAATAAATTGAAAATTCATTAATCATTAAGTATGAGAAACATGAAGGCAATATACTTTTAAAGTATAAAGCTATGGTCCACGAACACAAAAATGGTACAAATTATTTGAATGTTTACAGCACAGTAAGAATATATTACGTAAAATTCAGAGATTAAAAAGATACAAATAATAAATGCATGAATTGGACTAATCACCCCCATTGTGACAAGTTGATGTAAGCTATTTTAATATGCATGATGTCATTGAATCTTCAGCCAACGGCTTTAGGTTATCTTAATTCTGTAAGTGAAGAAACAGGTTTTATGAATTTAAATGGCAGGCTTAATGTCTCTTGACATAGTGTCTCTCTAGTTGCATAAACATGTCTTCATTGCTCTATCCCCATAATGATTTGGGAAAAGAAAAATCTGATTTTGCGGTTATGACTGATCCATTAAATACTTTGGGTCTTAGTTTTGGACAGTTTTTCAGAGGTATCAAAGGCTGCATTATGTCATCTTAAGCTGGGATGATTTTTAATTCACAATATCCCATTCCTTGGGGTCACCATTCATTATAAAACATAATCTTACAGGATTAGAGTTAAGTCCCCTTCTTTTTCATCTTAGCTTCTGGATACCATTCAAAGTATAAATGTTCGTCCACCTGATGCACCGATCTTGCATATGGAGCAGGTTTCAGAGTACGGTTAAGTATGGCTAGAGCAGTTTGATCTGGGAAGACAGAAAATCCCCTTTTTGCTCACCCACAATACTGTGAACTGGAGTATCGCTGGAGAGGAGCCATAGAACGCCTCTTTTAGCCTAAACATATCCCACTGCAGACTGGCAGAGTAGTCACAAGACCTTCAGGGTCAGTGTTTTTGATTAAGAAATTTCTCCCTTGAAGGTCTTATTAAAAAGAACAGGAGTACCTAGGAGAGATTACACAGCAGTCTATGCTAATGTGTTCATTTATCATGATACACCACATTTCTATGACACTTAATACTTCACACTTACTCCTCTCTTTCAGCTTCTAACTCCTTACATTTCATAACTGATGACATACTATTATTAGTTCCATTTTGAATAGGAGGAGCGGGAAATGTCTGCCATTTGCCGTGCATGGAGAGCTCATTTGTAATAGGACAGGGCCCTGGTTCTTTACTGAGTGGACAGGGCTCATTCTGTGCAGGGAGTAGGGCCTTGCGAAATAGGACTCTGAACCCTTAGGATAGAAAAGATGAATTGAAGCATAGGAAAGTCTGGGAGAAGCATTTTGGCAGAGGCAGTGCCAATAATAAGTCATTGCTATAAGAAAAGCTGTATATTGGATAAGGAGGAGGGGCCCAGAAATGAAATGATAGTATTCTAAGGTATTAGAGTTCAAAAATACCTTCAGGTTCACTGTTCTCTCACTCTTATTTTACAGATGATCAAGTAGAGAGTGTAAGAAAGACTAAGAAGCAGACCAAATGACATGGAAGAAGAAAAAAAATGGAGCTGAAATAAAAGTCAAGCCTCCTAACTTATATAGTGTGCTCTTTCGCTCACCTTACAACTTTGCTGAAGGATGGTAATTTAGAAAGAATTTAAACGAAGTTTTTTTTTCAATGAAAATAGTAAAAACTTATGGTGTGGAAGTGGCAATTTGGATGGAAATGGTAAGAAGTTGGGGAAAGTGAAGTGTGAAGGAAACAATAAGAGACAGAAGAGCCTGTACCTTCAGTCAGCCATGTGTCTGCTAAATGTCAGTTACTGATAATATGGCAATGTTTATCACCAGTAATACAAACATGAGTTAATGAGACTTGTAAAAAAGGGATTCTGCAGGTCTTTGATAAGCTAATTTATAGCAAAGATTGAAAGTGGAGCAAAGTGTCTCACATGGTTTCCCTCAAACTTTATTTAGAAGGTGTGATGCTTTGTAGGCAAACTCTTCCTTGAGTGATTGCGTTTTTCTTAGCATGATTGAGAGAATGTGAAGTATTCTTAGTGAGTGTTTTGACAGGACATACTTAGCAATTTGTAAATAATAAAAACTTGCTGATTGTACGTTCTACTCAAAATATATTTGCCTCAAGGCATTTTTAAGGAATCTAATGCAAATGAGACGTAGTAAGAAAAACCAGCTCTTCTAAGGGCAGTTCATGGACAAATTCAGTTTGTCATTTTTCTTCCATGCTCCAGATGGGTGATAAAGAGGTCACCTGTACCATGTATATTGTGTGTAAATTTTAGAATAGTTTGTGGCCTGATGTCTTTAAAGAACCACTGTACTGAAAACAGAAATTAGCTCCCAGCAAGCTAACCAGTAAGAGAGTAAATATTAACCTTCTCCAGAAACTCAAGGTTTTTTTCAATCAAGATCCAAATAATATACTGGCTTTTGGCACTTGCGCACATTTTAGTTTCTGATAGAGTTCCATGGTACCGCCAGGGTTATGCAACAAGCTGTGTGTCGTGCAAGGTTTGCTCACAGCAGGGGGAGAGAGAGAATGATGCGCTGGCACTGGCCGTAGGAGGTCAGGAGTCAAAAAAGCAGGCTGAGTGCAGGCTTGTTTGGCTTGGCAGCTGATGTGCCACACTGAGGTGATTTTATAGCCTAATTTATGACATGAGAGGTGGTGAACTCATGATGTGGTCACAAGTCTGTGACCTCGGCAGTGAGCTAAGGAGAAAAGTTGTCTTTGGTGTGCCCTTTTAGAAGCCGAGCCTAAAATGGGGCTTGTTAGGAAAGGCTTCCACTAAGGGAATGCAGGCAGAAAGGAAGCCAGAGAAGCAGGTGTTTGATAGGGAAAACAGCTAAGCAAGTATGTTATCTCTGGTGGAGAAAAGTCTTAGTCTATCCCACATCCTGACACACAGGTCACACCACAGAGCTGGTCCCACCTTCAGGCCAGGATGCTACCCTTTTTATGTTATTGACTGCTGGGAGGGTGGTAGGTAACGTCTCAGGCAAGAATCCCATTGGACCGAGGGCAATTCCCCAGAGAAGGGTGCTGCTGGGAGTCTTAGCATCAACACTCACGGCTGGCTGGAAATGAATTCACCAACTCCCTCTAAGTGTGCTAGGCTGGCCATCAATAGCCCATGCTGGTGCTAGTAAACAAGGTCACCTGTAGAAATACTCACAAAGGGAGCAGACAGGAGTACATACTTAAAAAAAATATGGAATTCCTGTTTGGTCTAAGCTGGTGCGTATTCAAGGGGTATTAGCTGGTCTAGTTCTGAGACAAAGTAGTAGGAGCCTCCAGTCAGGTGGGTCATGGGGTCAAGAGCTTCTTGGGAGCAGGGCTTCCTGAACAAGTGGCTAGAGGAACAAGGACAGAGACCAGCCTCTAGGGAAAGGGAGGAGTAGGCCAAGATAAGAGGTCTGAGCCCTAGCCAAACTCTCAAAGGAGACTGTTAGTCCCACCTGAGGAACTGGAATATAAATCAAGGGACAAGAGAAGTTAGCATTAGACTGGGAAAACAGACTGAAGGTTTGGCAAGTTTATGGCTTTGTGAACACTCAAGGATATGGAGTTCTTCCAACCACGTGAAGATTACAGAAGTAAAACTTGTTCCAGAACCCACTGGATGTTGGCTTTTCATCTGCAGCTGCACATGAAACACATCCAAGCTGACCCAGGCAGGCTTCAGGGGGGACTAGTTTGCCAAGCCCCAGTAACTCCTACATTTTTGGAAAAGGGAGATAGCCATTAAACCCTTAGAAATCCTAGTCTCAATATTCTTAAATATTCACTGCCAGCAGATGCCTCTATAAATGTGTGGAATCTCTTATTTTCCCTCTCTTTTTACTTATACTGTTTTACCATATCTTCTAATACTATTTCATATGACCTCATATTGATACAGTAAATAGGAATTTCTGAGAAGAATATACATCTTTAAAAGGATAAAGTCTCTTGTTACTAAAATAGGCATAAAAACAATACCTAAAAGAGTGCTCTATATGTCACAGACATCCTGGCTAGAAGATGAAATGCAAGCTTCTTCCTTTCCTTTATCAATTTTGGAGGGGTTCTCTTGTTTGATTCACCTGTTGTGACAGAAAGATCAAGTATAGACTGACTATTCATGAGAATAACTGTACTTGGAATGCAGGCTTTGTTTCTAAATGTACCACTAAATTAATTACTGTAATAGCATCATGTATGTGTGTCCAATTGTGTATATTGCAGAGTAAGTTTACAGTCTCCTAACACTTGCAAACGCTAATGCACCTGGCACCTGTAGAATTTCCCGGGGGCTAGAAAATGCAGGGGGAAAAAAAATCACAGGATTCTTCTGATTTGCTGCAGTAATAGAAGCAATCCCAGCAGCTTTCCCTTCTTGCTGATTTTAACTGATTTAATTCTGAATGCGAGTGGTTCCTTAGTGAAACAGAAAAGACTTGTACAGCCTCACATTGGCAGCGAAAATCCTCATGGAAGCCATTTTTAATTTTGGAAGAAACTTCCACTAAAAATAGCTCTTCCTCACCAGACCTTGGCAAGAAAGGAAGGAAATTCCTTCATTTCAGTCACAGATATTTTAAGTGATTTGCCCTTAAAGGATGAGATAATCCTGAGATTTTCCTAGTACCACATCTGCCATTTAGTTACTTTTGGTGCTGTGCAGGAAAAAGATAAGTGGTTTTAGGTTCAATGAACAATTGCAACCTCGTTGGTTATTGTAATTCTTCCAGCCATATCTGCTTTCCATCTCCACAGAATAACTCTATATTCATAATCTAGATAAGGCTCAAACAGCACCTCTTTTGAAGATTTTCCTGTGTGAGTTACTCCTGCCCCTGAACCTAGCATCCTATGTATTCCCTGGCAACAATAGTAACAGTATTAGAACAATAGCTAACATTTCTTGAACACTTCTTATGCACCAAGCACCATGCTAAGCACTTATAGCCATTCTAACTTTTAATCTTCATGAGAATTCTATGAGAAATGTAATATTAGTATCTCCATTATATAAGGAAAAATGCCCTGCCTCCCACGCTTCTGCCCAGACAATCTCCTGGCTTTTTATTGAGTGCATCTCAGAAGGCATTTTGTAAAGTTTAATGTGAGAAAATCAAACGTTAGCCTTGCATACTACAAGGGAAAATCAGTTTTCAAAGAGCTATAACATACTTTAAACTCTTTAATTGTACGCTGCTTTTAGACACACGCTCCATCGGTATATTTGAGCACATTGCATGTGTTCTTTAATTTGGTTCCCTTTTATACAGGCATTCTTAAATCCTGGCATACTTGTTTTATTGCACTTCACAGATATTTCTTTTTTTCTTTTCTCTTCTTCTTTTTTTACATATTGAAGCTTTGTGGGAACCCTGCGTTGAGCAAGTCTATTGGCACAATTTTTCCAACATCTGTTCACTTGGTGTCTCTGCATCACATTGGTGATTCTCACAGTATTTCCAACATTTTACTTATTATTATAACTGTCATGGTGGTCTGTGGTCAGTGGTCTTTGACGTTACCATTATTGTTTGGGGGTGCCATGAACCGGGCCCATATAACACAGTGAGCTGACTCGGGAAATGTGTGTGTTCTGACTGCTCTACTGACCATCCATTCCCCAGTCTCTCTCTCCACAGTCCTCCCTATTTCCTGAGACAAGGCAACATTAAAATTAGGACAGTTATTCACCTTACAATGGCTTCCAAGTGTTCAAGTAAAAGGAAGAGTCACATGTCTCTCACTTTAAATCAAAAGCTAGAAATGATTAGGCTTAGTGAAGAAGGCATGTCAAAAGCTGAGAGAGGCCAAATGCTAGGCTTCTTGTGCCAAGCCATTAGTCAGGTAGTGAATGTAAAGAAAAATTCTTGAAAAAAATTGAAAGTGCTACTCCAGTGAACACATGAATAAGAGAGTGAAGCAGCCATATTGCTGGTATGGAGAAAGTTTTAGTGGTCTGAATAGAAGATTAAACCAGCCACAACATTCCCTTAAACCAAACCCTAATTTGGAACAAGGCTCTAACATTCTTCATTTTTACAAAGGCTGAGAAAGGTGAGGAAGCGGGAGAAGAAAAGTTTGAATCTAGGAGAGGTTGGTTGGTGAAGTTTAAGGAAAGAAGCCATCTCTACAACTTAAAAGCACAAGGTGAAGCAGCAAGTGCTGATGTCAAAGCTGCAGAAAGTTATCCAGAAGATCTAGCTGAGACAATTAATGAAGGTGGGTGCATTGAACAACAGGTTTTCAATAGATAAAACAGCCTCATATCAGAAGCAGATGCCATGTAGGACTTTCATAGCTAGAAATGATGAATCAATGACTGGTTTCAAAGATTCAAAGAACAGGCTGACTTTCTTGTTAGGGACTAATGCAGCTGAGGACTTGAAGTTGAAGCCAATGCTGTTTTACTAGTCTGAAAATACTAGGGCCCTTAAGAATTTTCTGTCTACTCTGCTTATGTTCTATAAATAGAATGGCAAAGACTGGAGGACATCTCATCTGTTTATAGCATGGCTTACTGAATATTTTAAGCTCACTATTGAGACTTACTGCTCAGGAAGAAATTTCCTTCAAAATATTACTGCATGTTGACAATACACCTGGTCACCCAACAGCTCTGATAAAGATGCGCAATGAGATTAATGTTATTTTCATACCTGCTAGCACAATATCCATTCTGCAGGTTAGAGATCAAGAAGTAATTTCAAGTTTTAATTCTGATTATTTAAGAAGTACATTTTGTAAAGCAATAGTGGCCAAATATTTTGATCCCTCTGATGGATCTGGGCAAAGTAAATTCAAAACCTTCTGGAAAGGATTTACCATTTTAGCTGTCATTAAAAACATCCATGATTCATGGGGCAGGGTCAAAATATCAACATTAACAGGCATTTAAAAGATTTTGATTCCACCTTTCACAGATGACTTTGAGGAATCCAAGATTTGTTTGGGGGCACAACTGCAGATGTGGTAGAAATAGCAAGAGAACTAGAAACAAAAGTGCAGCCTGAAGATGTGACTAAGTTGTTGCAATCCCATGAAAAAAACCTGAATGGAGAGAAGTTGTATGAGCAAATAAAGTGGTTTCTTGAGATGCAATCTACTCCTGGTGAAGATGCTGCAATGTTTGTTGAATAACAGCAAGGGATTTAGAATATTGTATACACTTAGTTGATAAAGCAGCAGCAGGGTTTCAGAGGACTGACTTCAATTTTGAAAGAGGTTCTACTGTGAGTGAAATGCTAGCAAACAACATTGCATGCTAAGAGAAATTATTTGCAAAAGGAAGAGTCAATTAAGGTGACAAACTTCATGCTGTCTTATTTTAAGAAATTGTTTGGACTTCCTAAGATGGC